>JANIHZ010000005.1:63692232-63703309 GCA_027478365.1 Erythroxylum rufum | reverse complement strand
GAGACACAATGTTGGAAGCAATTACATCAAGAACTATATAAGCTTAATATCCAAATGATGGGTGATACACGATGATGATTGACTAGTTGAACACTCAGTTGGGTAATTCTCCAGATGGTGTTGATTTCGTGACTAACTTTATGCTTATGGATGTAAAGACTTAGGTGTCATATGATTTGTTCCTTTATGAGATTAGATAATTCATCCTCTGAATGAGCTAAATTTGTATAAACCTTGTTGTTTCTTTCAGTTCATATACCTGTAACAAGGTAAGAAAGCACTATATGCAGTGACGGAGCCAGGAATTTAAGATCGGAGGGCCCAAATATTTAATTTTTTTTAATCTTGAGGGCCCAGTACACCACTGAACTCCAAATAACTCCATCCTTATATGTATATATATCTATTAAAATAAAAATATTTAATTTTTTTAAAATTTGGGGGGCCCAGTGCACCACTAAGCCCCATATGGCTCCATCTATGACTATATGTATAGTCCATTTGCCACCTTTAGTTTAGTTTGCAAATCTTAAACACTAGCTCATAATGTCAGTTCATTTTGAGGGGGGCTCTGTTACTTTGCATGAGTGCAAGATAGATTTCCATATTTTGCTGAAGAAATTGCATTGAAAGAATAGGTAATTGTGGGATTCTGACTCTCTCTTACATTGTGCGCACCAATTTAGGTTGTATGTATATTTGCCAAGTCTGTTTAGGGTAGGGAGTTTGAGTTTGAAAGCATTCCACTGTATGTGAGCAGCTTTGGGGTAATGATGCTTGCACCATACATTCTTGTACCAATCAACTTGAGGAGTTAGCTCATTGTAGAGTAATATGTAGGATTGATTTGTATTTTTTTCCTGAGAGTCCCAGCTTCTAAGTAAGCATATCTTCATACTAATTTAATTTGTAGTTCTTGAGAAAGGTGAAAGTAGTGGATGATGGAGTCCTAGAAGTGCTATAATTTATAATGGAGATTGCTTAGGCTACATTTGTGCTTAGTTTAACTAATCTATGTAAAGGATCCAGGTCATTGATTTGATTTAGAGGACCATAAGTGGTCTACATATCTTGCTAGAAATTAGTTAGCGTTCTATTATCAACTTGATTGAAGCACAATTCTCTAATTTTTCTGCTCTTAATAATGAATTTCATGACAGGTGTGACATTTTGAGACATTTGAAAATTCCAAATGCAGTTATCTTTGATATGGTATTCATGTACCCACTTAACCTATAGTGATTTCCTATCTTGAATCAACCTCCAAATCTTTTTTGAGAGCAGTTTAATTCATGGTTTTTATGGAGATGAATCCTGGACCTCTATGTTTCCTAAACTGACGCACTTTATAACATTTGACTTCATTCCTTTCATTTTCAAGTTTGAAGCCAAACTATAACTAGTTTTTTGAAAATTCTATTAATGGCATTTGTAATGCCTTTGGCTAGTTTTTGAAGATTCTATTAATGGCCTTTGTAATGCCTTTCGTGAAAATCAACTGAGAGGCCTAATGAATGCTGATGGAGGATAGTTCAGATTTTATTAATAATGCTCTACTTACTATTGATCACTCTCCGCGGCTCCAGCTATTTATTTTGGACATAATTCTGTCAATGAGTGGTCTGTAATCTCTCTGAGTTGGTTTGACTGCTAAAATTGGAACACCAAGATATTGCATTGGTAATTGTTGAGTAGTGAAACCAAAGATGGTTGATAGCATGGAAGTTAATCTGTTGGCACTTGAAGAAACATTTAAGGCACTCTTGTTTTAATTAAATATAGCCCTAACATCCTTTTGAACATTTTAAGAGCTATTGTTAGGGAGGATACTAATTTGTGATCTACCTTGGAGAAGAGGAATTCATCATTTATAAAAGATAGGCTTATAGTTTTTATTTTCCTGCATTTGGCATGGTATTTGAAAGTTTAGTTTCTATCATTAACTCTCAATAGTAGTTCATTCAGAAATTCCATGGCTAGAGAGAAGAGGTCAAGGGAATTGAGATCCCTTTGTTTAATGCCTTATGTACCTTTAATAAGACCAGATGGCTCTCCATTGACTAAGACATTGAAGGGGACAGTGGTTATACACAAATATGATCCATACATTACATATCAAAAACTAAAAAAAAATGTAGATATCGATAAGCTATAAAATTTTTGGGAAAGTTTAAAGCCATCATAATGTTTAACGTGAAAGACCAATTAATAGTTTCATAGGCTTTTTGGAAGTTAACCTTCATTACACAAACTTATGGCTTCTTATCCTAGTATGATGCTTGAAAAGCTCCTTTGCAGTTATGATATTATCACCTATACTTTCTTCCTAGTATGTATGCACCTTGTGCTTTATCAATAAGATTTGGTAATACCAATTTCCACCTCTCAGCTAGTACTTTGACAATGATTTTTTAAATAGTATTGCAACATGCATCAATATTTCTATAATCATACTCGGTATTTTCTCATTACCTTTAAGGATTAAAGTGATGAAGGTCCTGTTTATTTCCTTTAGCATTCTGCTCTTTTTGAAGAACTCAAGAACAATGTCTATCATTATCAGTCTTGTGGATGACCAGGTTTTGTGGAAGAAATTTGCATTTAGTCCATTAGGTCTTGGTGCTTTTTTAGGTTGTAAAGATTGTATGGCTTTTGTGATCTCTTTTGAGGTAACTAGTTTAACTAATAAGTGAGCTTCTTGAGACGATAAGGTGTCTTGCAAGATCTCTTGTAATAATATGGGTGTGGATTGAGTGCCTGAAGCAGTGCTTAATAAGTAAGTGAAATGTTCCATGGAAGCTTTAAGAAGCTGTTCTTGAGTAGAAATTAGATTGCCTTCATGAGTGATAGATACAATTTTATTAATGGCTTTTTTAAAAGGCAATGGATTTGTGGAAATAATTTGAGTTTTTCTCTATTTTTTAGTTCAAGAAATTATGGATCTTTGATTTAGTAAGGAATGTTCAAATTTGGCAACTTGTGAGAAATTGAACAAGGTTTGCTACTCTTTTTCTTGATAGTCAATGAAAAGTGGGTTTGATTAGAGTTTAGTTTAAGCCTGCTGTAAAGCAAATTTGGCCGTTCTAAGTAAGTGGTGTGTGCTTCCAATATTCTGCTTATAGAGGCTCTTCTACTCCTCATTTATTCTTTCCAATTTTTTAATGAGAATGAATTGTTTTTTACCTATCTAGTGATTCAGACCTTTTTCCAATGATTCATGAAAACCATCTAGGTTGACTAAAAATTATCAAATATGAAAGGGATTTAATTGGGCA
This sequence comes from Erythroxylum rufum, assembly GCA_027478365.1. Taxonomy (NCBI): domain Eukaryota; kingdom Viridiplantae; phylum Streptophyta; class Magnoliopsida; order Malpighiales; family Erythroxylaceae; genus Erythroxylum; species Erythroxylum rufum. Next base: position 63,700,034 of record JANIHZ010000005.1, on the reverse strand, counting down.
ATCAAAGGGAGATAGGTGAATAAAGATGGTAGAGTGATCTGAGCAAAATGTGTTTAAAAATTTTGTGAAGGTACGTGCTAAAAGCTGAAGCCACTTCAGGTTGTTAGAGAGGTGGAGAATTATTAGAATAGATGGATGAAGTGGAGAAGAAAAGTTGAAATATAACCAAAACATTTTATAGAAAGAACGAAAATTGTAAGGTAATTGACAAAAAGTGAAGGGGAACCCAAAACTTTTATTAGGGTTAATGAAATTTTGAAAGAAAAAAAAGATTTAAAGAGTAATGTAGGAAACGGAAGAGAAAGAGCTAAAGATAGTAAAAGGAATACAAAAATTGGTCGTTAAAAGTTGACTAAAACGGTTAACCAAGTGAAGATTTCATAAAAAGTATGAGAAAAAAGAGTAAGACGGGAGAGAGATGAGAGAAAGATGATGAAATTGAAAGTAATGTAAAATGGGTTATTAGAAGTCAACCAGGTTGGCAACCAATATGACATATTGTTTAACCTATGTATCAACTAATATGTCCCTACAAACTATAGGTATACAAGGAATAAATTTTCTTAGCAAATTGGTTAACTTGTGTCCTATATTGATTCACTAGTGTGACTAAAAACATATAGTTTAGTGCAAATTAGCATCCAAAAAGTATAACTATGTAAACATTAAGCAATTAAGAAGATATTTAAAATAAAAGGAAAACCTAATAAAATCAAATAACCATTAGTCATGTCAATTACCTTATAATTATGCAAAACCCTAAATCACTGGTTTAGTGAATATATTGGCCAATTGAAGTAATTTATTAATAAATTCAATACCAAATATATCCATTTTGAAAATGGTATCTAATGAAATGGTATCTTGATCTTTATGTGCTTTATTTTTAGAGTTTTTTATGGGGTTTTTTTATGAGATAAATAACATAATTTTTATGACACTTAATATTTATCTTTATAAGTTATATGTTATAATCTATCTATTGTTGGCTAAACTATAGAATTTGTTCACAACAACTATCAACTGCTATATATTTGACTTCTATGATTGATAAGGTAATCAAAATTTATTTCTTACTAAATCTTAAGACTAATGCATTACCTTAGGGGATGGTCGAGTTAGTGGGGGGGAGGAGTATGGGGCTAAAAGATCATGTGTTCAAATCTCCCTACCTACGCTCTCTCGATCGAACTTATCGTACAGGACTTGCCTAGTACGGAGTACCCGATTGGCGTGATTTGCAGGCTATTACGTCGATTTAGAGGTTTAACTAGTGCGCATCTAAAAGATAGCAGCTGTGAGGTCCTCCATTTAAAAGAAAAAGTATTGAACGTTCTCTTTCTATCTAAAACACTATTAATATAATGCTTATCAAAATATCCAACCAAATCAAAGAATGTACGCTTATGATATCAAATTCCTAATAATACGGTACCACACAAATATTTAAGAATGCACTTAATGGCTAAAAAAATGAAACCCCTGAGACTTTTATTGAAATACAGCACATAAGTATAAATTAAATATAATATTAAAGCTACTTGCAATAAGGTAAATTAAACTCCTAATCATATTCCAATAGAACTTTACATCAACTTAGCCTCTTTATCCTTGTTTAACTTTTGTTATGAAATTAATAAATATCCCTAATAGATTAGCTTACTCCATCCAAATAATTTGAGAATTGCCTTGGTGTACTTAGATTTTTTTATGAACATAATCTCCTTCATTTACTTTATTTGAAATACACAAAAGAAATCGAGCTCTGACATCCTACTCATCTCAAATTCATATTCATACAAATAGAGGATTTCTTACATAACATGTCATTAATTTCACTAAGTCAACAATATAAATTTTAATAATTAGAATTTGTATAGTTTTTAATGAAAATACTATATCAACCTTGCATTTTGTAAAATCATTTTTCAAAAGAAATACCCTTAACCTATTACAGTAAGCTCCAAAAGCTTATCTTAAACTATATAAAGTTTAAAGTTTACAAATATATTAAACGCATCATGAATTTCAAAACTGGGAGGTTGATCATCATAAACTTCTTTTTAAATAGAATCATTTAAAAATACACATTTAAAATCCATTTTTGAGATAATTTAAAGTGTATGTATGACGAAAATGCAAGAAATAATTTAATGGCTTCTAATCTAGTTATAAGTGCAAAATGTTTCTTAAACTTATATCTTCCTCTTAATTGCAATCCTTACACATTAATCTAGCTTTATTTCTCAAACTTGTACTTGATTCATCTAGTTTATTTCTAAACACACACTTCGTAACTATAATTTATTGCTCATTTAGTCTAACTATTAAGGTACACATTTTATTTCTCTTAATTTACTTTAACTCTTCATTCATATCAAGATCATAGCTCTCATCACTAAAGGCTTATTCTATAGTCTCATACTCAAATAAAAGTAAGATGAGATAAATTCTTAAAATGTGACAGTAATTCCTTTTTATCAGACATCACCTATGAATTGATTTGGAGGATGATTTTTCTTAAATTTTCCATCTCTTATAAGCTCCTCATCCTTTTAAGTGTATTACATTGATTTTTTTTAGTAATGTATCTAGAAATAATTGTTGATTTCTTATTAATACTCTCTAAAAACACCTAGTTAATTTAGTTATGGATAATACACTCCTCATCCTTTTAAGTGTATTACATTGATTTTTTTTACTAATGTATCTAGAAATAAGTGTTGATTTCTTATTAATACTCTCTAAAAACACCTAGTTAATTTAGTTATGGATAATACACAAAGAGTTAATGGTATTTCATGACAAAGAGATTGAGTAGTATCTTATAAACGACCTAAAGGAATATTTATCATTTAATCCATTAGATATGCATCCATCAGGATGGACAGGGCTTAAACCCATAACCTCTACCTTGATAGGAAGCTGGTTCAATAATGTACTTACTTAGCTCAAGCAAGGTGCTTTGATAATCATTCATGTCATCTTCAAGGGGTAATTTTTCCCAATCTATAAGATTGTTCTTGGTAGTAAGAGAGTTGGATTCACAAAAAACAAAATGCCTAAAATCTTAAATGAAAAGACTTTTTATTAAACACTATTTATTTGCCAATTAAGTAACTATCAAAAAGAATCCTTTATTTGCTTTTGGAATACAATTTTTCTAAGTTATCGTTATTGTCCAAAATGTAGAATTTACAACCAAATACTATGAAGTAACTTATCTTTGGCTTTTTTATATGTAAAATTTTCATATGATGTTTTAATCATAGTTACTTGACACGCATTAGAAAAGCACATATTGTCTTAAGTATTTTTCTTGATTTTGATGTTAATTTACCTTGATTTAATTAGTTTTAGATTTTTTAGTTAATTATGATAAATTGAACTTGAGATGACATTATTTAAGAATTAAAGGCTACCTCAAGCACAAAATATAAAGAACATCATAATACTCAAAGGATCACAGTTTTAGCCAGCACTCATGTGCCAGGCCACGTCGCATATGGATCAAATGTAATAAAAGACACAAACTAAAACATAACCTAAAGAAAGGCCGTATGAAGGTTAAGAAAACATATAGAACAATATGGCTTGAACCACATTCCTAGCAAAGATCTTGTGCCAATCATAAGACAAATAATATGACACATAGTTTAGGGATATGGTTATGCCATTAACTATATACTAATTTCAAGAGAAATAGTAAGATCCATGATTTGGGGATATTAGTGTGTTAGAGACTATGTCTCTCCTTAAGAGGAAACAAATAGTTCTATAGTCTGGGCTATGACTGTGGTCTAAATCATGTCAAAGGATAAGAAAATGTATACAAAAAAATCAAAACCCTAATTTGTTGGGGACTCTTAAATACTTTTCACTTTATACACATCTTTTTCTCTCCAAAAGGTTATGATTAGTTGTTGAGACGTTCAAGAACCCTCAAGATTCTAATTTTAAGGCTATTTTCATCAAAGAATCAAGATTTAATCATCATCTTAAAGGATCAAGTTGTTTACAAAATCTTAATTTTGTAATCTATATTTATTTATATCTTGTTTGCTTTGTTTTAGTTACTAAGTGATGGGGTAATTCTTAAAATATTAGCTCTAAAAAGCATAATAAAGTATCAAAAGATTCCTACTTTCTTTCCTGTTAAATTACTTATAAACAAAAAGGAGACAATAAAAAAGTATAATAAATAGAAAATAGAGGAAATACCTAACAGATTCCATTAATGAGGTAGCCAAAGAAAAACCTAGAAGAGCAAATAAAAAATTGTTATCTTCTATGTCTGTCAGTGAGATAAATCTTAAACAAAAATTGACCTACTCTTTATTCTTTATTTGATAAATATGAATTAGAGTGTTTCTCCAATCCTCCTTCTCTCACGAATACTGCAATCAGTGATTATAAGGAAGCTTCTAAAACATATAAAGCCAAACTCCAGCAAAGATTTTAGGTCTTATAACTTTTTTATTTTTATCTAACATGGCATGAGTAGGACACTTGTCAACCATATGTCTAGTGAATTTGTGGATATGGTAAACCACTTCATTACTGTTAACTTAAATTCTAAAGGTAGGCTATTTTTGCAATAAATTAAAAGTCGGAGCATTTTAACACTACTTTTTCAACTTTGGGCTAGTGTTATAAAATTATATAAAGTTAAGGACTTTTTGTAATTATCCCATAAAGTAATTACAAAATTCTAGCAGAAGTTACTAACCTGTTGACCTTAAATTAGCTCTTTGGATTGCTTCCTCAGTTAGTAAGTTCCATATGTCTTGTCCTTCTTAAACTTGTCACTTGGTAATCAATTGATAAGTTGCTTAAACTAGAGGTTGGAAAAAAGTTATATGCTTATCTAATCCTACTATGAAAAATCCAAGAATTTTTACTTTTTAACATAAAACATTTGATATTTTTATTAAAGATATCACAAAAATAAATTGTATAAATATTCCATGCTTTCTTATCTAAAAATGCAATTCAATTTTCATAAAATCTAGGAATAATGCATGATTTTGTTTTAAAGATTACTAAGATGAATAACATGCCTCTTACCAAATTATCTTGCTTCCTATAATTCCTAACTTTAGAACTAATTAATCTTAAAATTTATAGGAATCAAATATTAAGATCAAACTCAAATTTCAAATACCAAACCATTTTTTTAAGATATTAAATTTTATTAAACAAAAAAAATCGCAAAGGTAAAAAATTCTAAAATCCCACATCCTCTTCCCCTTCAAATAATTTTTTTTTTCATCAAAATTTAGCCCATCTAAAACTCCATATCGTATATAGGATAGATATACGCTGCGGTCAAATTTTTGCATCACTTATAAAATAAAACACTCGCCTTATCTATTAGAAACTTATAAAATGATTTATAAGGAAACAAATAACTATATTGAATTAGTGCAATGATTTACTTACCCTAGAATTTTGTCTTTAACATTAAACCTATACGTTAACACTACTTCACTTGTTATATCTCATGCCTAAGACAACAACATTTATGCCTAACAAATTGCCACTCAAATGATAAGGTTCAAATATATATTCCTTACGACCAAGTTAAGACTAACTAACCTATATATCCTCATAATATCTAATATTCTCCAAAATAATAAAACAACATATGTTGTTAATACCTAATTATATTATAGAAACATTTAACCCATTTCACAGATATAAATAATCCTTAAAAGAATAAGAAAGTAGTTTCAATCTCAAAAGACAACCAAAATAGTTTCTTTGTCTCTATTTAGAAATATCTTTGAAATCCAAACTTTATAAATATCATGCTCAAAAACTTATCTAGTCCTTAAACTTTGCCTCGAGTTCTTCACCTGTAAATACAATTGTAACAGGGTATTACCTTAAAAATAATTAAACAAATATAAATCTCCCATACCATTAAATATATAATATTCTAACCACCAATTCCTATATGGTTTTATATGATCTTTGAAAATTCCTCAATAGAGCAACATGAAATGTATAAAAATCAATGTTACTAGTAAATAATAATCACCATATGTGCATTTTTTAATGGTGCCAAAATAATCACATAATGCCTTGTACCTAACTAGGATAGGTGTTGAATGTTCATCACAATAAATGAATTGGTTTATACCCCAATCTAACTCTAGAAATTCTGCTTAACAAGATATTAGTTTAAATTATAATTTGTCTTTGGATATTATACCCTCACAAAATATTAAATTATACCCCAATTTGGCTTATAATATTCACTTAATAAAATAATTGGTTTCTTTCCCAATTTATCACCAAGTATCAACTTTAAGCAACCATCTATTCATACTCACATCATAAAACCACAAAGCATCCTCTCAAGGGTTACAATCATAAACTCGATTTGAATAGAAAATTTAATCATACATAAGGAACCAACACAATGATTTGAAACATATATCACATACAATGTAACAAATTATGTCTCCATAATATTGTCTTCACATGCACCATACGTAACCATAATATGTGTCACCAATCACCTATAATCAAACACACAATTATAAAATGAATCCCCAAAATTCACCAACTATACAAATCCCCAGTCTCTTATACCCTTATATAAGGTTTATATGATTTTTCTTCTTACAAATTAAATTGTGATAACACATCAAATCATACAAATTGATAATCTATAAAAATAAAATTAAAGAACAAATCCTAGAAACCATAATTGACGTATAATTTATACAAAATGTATTTTATATATTCCTTGTTATAGATTATTATAGTTTATTATCTCTAATCGCATCTATAATCCTAAAACTCGATCAAAACCACTTGAAAATCCTTCATTTCTCACTTCTAATAATCTCTTCCACTATATTTATCATTGTTTTCTGTCTTTATCATTTTCCTTTTCCTTTTTTTGTTAAAACTACAAATTTATATAAAAGAACTCTTTTGAAAAAATGTTTTACATGGATCTTAATTGGCTTAAAGGGTTTTTGATTGATCTAAGGCCTAATTCTATGACAATAACACATAGTTAGGGTAGCAATTTGGTTACCAAAATGTTTTGTTCAAGTGGATGTTTGGTTTACTAAATACTCTTAGTTTCTTTATACATATTGCAAATATTAATTATCTTAACTTATCTTATTCTTTGAATCACATCTATCTAATATTCTTATGAAAATTAACGTTTAAAATACCAAATAGTGTTCATTTGTGATACCAGGTTGAACTAGCAAGACTATTACCAAATTCTTCATCTTCCCTAAGTTCTAACACCCTAATTAATCAATGATATTCCTTCTAGTCATTAAATATCAAGTTCAAACTTATCTACCCAAGGTATTAAATTGTATAAACTAATAAGAATTCAATATGTCTAAAATTATAAGGTTTCACACTTTACCTATGGTAGCTTTATGTTTGGACCTTTCATATGTGTATTTTTAACACTTTTTTATCCTTACACTGTTGGCATGTGTTATGTGGCCTCGCCAATTTCATTTCATTCTTTACATGATTGGTAGCAATCCTTCCACTCTTTTCTATTTGCAATAGTCCTCCCGTTATATAATTTAGTTATGATGATTCTTTGGCTTTGTTTTTCGTGCAATATGTTTTCTAGTTTGCATATTTAACCAGCCATAAAAACTTAAAATCACAAATTCACCTCTTTTATTAATCTCACTTTTCTACAATTTTTAGTTACATGCAAATTTTATCGCCTAAATTGAAATGAATTTTCTTAAACAAATATCAAATTAATCTCAATTGTAAACTAGATAATACAAAGTGATTTTCAA
>JANIHZ010000005.1:63586401-63612747 GCA_027478365.1 Erythroxylum rufum | reverse complement strand
TAACTTTTAACGACCATTTTCTTATTTTTAGCAACCATTAATAATAGTTGCTGAAACTAATTTTTCTTGTAGTGAATAGAATAGACTAGTAGCTATGTTTTTTTTTTGCAACGAATTTGAAATCATAGCGAAATGTTGACTTTTGGCGACGATTTAAAAATTCTTGCCCTAAAGTCGTGGTTTTGGTCACGTTAAAGAAAATCATCGCTAAGCAGTTTATTTGATGATGATAGCGATGATTTTTTAGAGTTGTCACTAAAAGTGCCTAATTTTGCGACGATTTACTTATGTTGTTGCCAAAGGTTAAGCATTTGATGATGAGAATCTAAAACGTCGTAAAATTTTCGAACTTTTTGCAACAAAATATATAATTCGTTGCCAAATGTAAAACGTTGGTGACTAAACTTTGAAATATTTGCAAAGAGTTGAGATTAAAGAATTTAGAATTAATAATGTTAATTTGATAATTTTTTAATGGTAAGTGTGCTTAATAATCATATTAATTATAATTCACATTTATATATGATTTTTCATATTTTTGACTATAAATTTGTTTAAATATATAGTTAATACACTAAAACTCTATAAATTATCTTTTTGGATATAAAAAGATAAACATATCTAAAATTTTACATATTAATAAGATAAAAATAATAAATTTAAGTTGACCACTATTCTTAATCATTAATATTTATTAAAAATAAAATAATAATAAAATACATAAAAATATTGAAAATTGTGAGCAATATAATATAATGATGTATGTAGGTAAATAGTACAAGATTTTAATTAGAAGTTTACCAATTCTTAAACAACAACATCAACATTCAGTATGAATCTCACTAATACGTGGGATTTGAGGAGGTCAAATAATACGCAGTCTTACCTGTAACTAGTAGAGAGATTGTTTCCAAAATTTTTATAGACATAATAATAAATAAAGTTTCACGCTTATTCAATCAAAAATAAAATAAAATAAGTATTTTTTTTGGACTCCAAGTGATATAAGAGTCTACAAAGTTAAATGAATTTGTTATGTCTGAATTCTCAAGAAGGACTCTTATACGTTCAAAGGTATCAATTGAAAGTCTCAAAGATCGATCGTATTCCTAGTTGCTATAAATGGAAGTCATGATAATTGATAACGTGTCTATTATACGGATAATTTGTCCACATAATAGGCACATAAAATGTTTTAGTCCCTTTGTTGCGATTTTGTCCGAATAATAATGTTTCATGATCTTTGTCAACGCTGGTCTCGTATTCACTCATCTTTACTTCTTCTACTATAACTTACAATGGGGACAAAGTGGGCAAGTTAGACGCTGTTGAAGTGGCGTAAGAAACGGTAAGATTGGATCGAAGAGAAAATTAAGGGTTAATTTGTTCGGAGGAAAACAAAATAAAAATACAATAGAAAAAAAAGTCCAAAAGCTTAAATTTCTTATGGATAGCACAGAAAACAATTGAATCCACATCACTGTTAAATTCAGGAAAATTTGAAATTTAACCAACCATATATCTTCACAGGGTGAGTTCAAAATGAACCTAAGATTGGTTATATACAATGCGAGATTTGACTCTTAAAGTAAGGATTAGATCACCTGTTCTACTTTTAATGTTTTAATTTAACCAACCATGTATCTTCAAAGTGTGAGTTCAAAATGAACGTAAGATTGGTTATATGTAATGCGAGAGTTGACTCTCAAAGTAGGGATTAGATCACCTGTTTCATTTTAATGTTTCAATTTATCTTATCCACACATTTACGTAACACCTATATAAATAAGTAGATGAAATAAGTTAGAATAGTGTTGAAACAACAAAAGTGGAAGAGCATTCACCTCCCTCTCAAGATCAGAGAAATGAGAGAAATATACGTGTTGTAAGGACGATTGAAACCCCAGCGCAAGACACATTTCAGATACGTGTCAAGAAACCAATCCAAGGAGTAATGCACCTCTACATTTTCCACTTTGTTCTAAGATTGCATAGATTTGACTTTCACGCTAACTTTGGGCCTCAGTTCCCTGGAAATCGCAATAAAAATGGCTGCTCATATATTCCAGGGTCTTTGCTACGACAAGACCTTGTAAGTAACAACTCCCACATCAAGTTTTTAATACATGCTCATCCATTCTTGATGTTCTCAGACCAAACCCAGTTTCTTCTGTTGTGGCAGCACCTTGGTTCTTGCTTAATTTCTTCGATTTGAACAGGTGATTTTTTATTTTGAATCAGCTTTTTCTTCTACACTCTCGTAAGTAAGATTTTGGGATATGTAAGCTCAATATATATGATGTCTTATGTGCTTGTTGTATAAGCAAGCAAATGTAATGGAACGATCATTTTAAGGAAGCATAGAAGGGTTCTGTAATGGAATTTTTTATTTTTCTGCCAACCCAACTCTCGTTAGGAGTCATGATGCATGAAAGCTGTGAGTTGTAGATAACCAAGAAGAGGAAAGATTCTTGAGCTTATCCATATACCCATTTAGGCAGTACTGCTTGAATAATGCGTGATGCTTCTGCCATAAGCCGCAAAAAGAGAGCATATTATTCTGCGCACGTGTTAGAGTTATCACTTTTTGAATACTGTATTTGGTAAGGCTTGTAATAATGGTAGCTGGTTTCCAAGTCCGTCGCTTTCAGTGTTATATCTGTAGGTTGTTCCATATACAAATTACAGTCGTACAGTCGGTCCGTATGGTCTTGGATTTTGTTATTCAATACAAAGTTTAAAAGGTATTTGGAAATTTCACGCAGTCTTGACTTGATGTTTTGGAAAATGTTGATAAGAATTAATGACCAACTTTCTTCTATGTTAGTATGTATGGAACTGATTAATCATTAATCTATATGAATTATCAAGTACACGAAAAAAGTTTGATGAAAATTCCTTATCTTCTGTCCTTAAACTTGGAAACTAAGATACTTCTCGTTTCTAAAGAAATCTGCAAACACTCATCAGCCTAAAGATCAACGACAATATCAATGGTACTGACAGAGCTGGAGAGGATCTATCATGGGGAGCTGGTGGAATCGCCGTCACAGTCTGAACAGCAGCCAAAGGCAAACCCATTTTCGTCTCTGGGAAGACAATCTTCTATCTACTCTCTAACGCTCGATGAGTTTCAGCATGCACTTAACGAGAGCGGCAAGAACTTCGGTTCCATGAACATGGCTGAGTTTCTCACCAGTATATGGAACGCCGAGGAGAATCAAGCCGCCGCTACCAGCAACAATGTCCGTCAAGTTAATAACGTCGGAAACCAGGCTTTGAATGATGTTAGCCCCGTCGATCACCAAGGAATATTGGAGCAACCCAGTTTACCTAGACAAGGATCGCTCACGTTGCCTCCGCCGCTATGCCGGAAGACGGTGGACGAAGTCTGGTCGGATATGCACGGAGAGCAAGGACATGGACAGAGAAATGGCGGGAACAATATGCAGAATCCCGGTTCTGCCCCTCGGCAGCCTACTTTCGGAGAAATGACGTTAGACGATTTTCTCATTAAGGCAGGGGTAGTTAAGGAACAGTTTGGTGTACCGACAGTGCCAACTCAGCAACAGTTTGGAATGTACCAGGGTGGCAACGATAACAGCAGCAACACTGCGATGGCAATGGGATTTGCTTCCAGGCCTGTGATTGGAATGTATGCTGGCGCTGACGGCGGTGCAGCAGTTGTTAGTTATCAGGGAACGCATCAGGGAGAGTCGTCAGGGAGAACTGGAGGGTATCCACCACCTCCTAAGGCGACAGGACCACCGCAAGGGACAGCGGTTTACGGTGGTGGGTATGGGCTAGGACAGGCAATGGGAATGGTGGGACCGATGAGTCCGGTGTCGTCTGATGGACTAGTTGCTGCTACTGTTGATAATGTGGGAAATCAGTATGGAATGGATATAGGTGGTTTAAGAGGTCAGAAGAGGATTATTGATGGACCGACGGAGAAAGTGGTGGAGAGGAGACACCGGCGGATGATCAAGAATAGAGAATCGGCGGCAAGGTCTAGAGCTAGAAAGCAGGTACCTATGTTCTAAACTGGAATGTTTGTGCTGTAGTTTCAGTTCTATTATGAAATGTGTTTTGTGTAAACAGGCATATACAGTCGAGCTAGAAGCAGAATTGAACCAATTAAAAGAAGAAAATAGGCAGCTTAAACATGCTTTGGTAAACAATGTTTTTTTTCCCCCAAATGTTCTTAAATTGATGGCTTGTGTTTATATTGAACTTACACTTAACGTTGTAATTGACCAGGCAGATCTTGAGAGGAAGATAAAGCAACAGGTAACCTTTATTCTTCGCATGAGGACTCGATCAGTCCTAAGTTGTAATGTTGCAGACTTGCAGGCATTGTAGGGTCATATTATAATGTTGGAAACATTGATTAGCATTGCATGATTTTCATTCTGCATTCTTGTCCCCAGTTCAAGTTCATATCTCATAATTCTACTCGCAGTACTTAGAGGATCTGAAAGCGAAAGCTCAGACTAAATCTCAAAATCCCAAAGACAAACTTCCAGTGATGAGAAGGAACCTGAGTTGCTCCCTGTGATGTAAAGCTGTGGTAGACAAGTCCTTCCATTTATCGTAGAAGTTCCACCACTATCTCCTTGTGGTTCTTACATCTGACAATCTTCCAAATACATGAAGTTGAGGCGTTGGAGGCGGAGCCATGGCCTTGTGCGCCCTTGAGAAGAAAGTTGAAAAGCCGAGGGCAAGCAGAGTGTGAAGTTTTCTGTTATCTACTCAATCATGGGAATCTATAGAAAATTACTGTGATGGAAGCATTAAATTTAACTTCAAAAAGAGTGGCTCTTTTTTTAACAATCAGTTGAGCAGATATCAGTATTATTTTATAAAAATCAAAAGGGTCCTGAGCAGAAATTAAGCAGAGTCATATAAACTTCTTATCCAAGTGAATAGTGAATGCAAATATGTTCAAATGTTGTCGCATCATCAGGCTGGTAAAAGAATGCAATCACAGTTGCACAGGAGCAGTGAGCTAACCATAATGTCAATTGCTTCAAGTCCATATGAATATGCTCATCAATGGGATCTAACTGCCGATATAACTAGTAGATAAATCTACTAATGGAGTTTCTTGTCATATAATAAATTTGTCGCTTGGTGCAATATAGTTGGAGCAACATTACAGAGAACACCTAATAAGAAAGGGATTTGTAGGGTTACAGTAATCAAACCCTGATTTATAAGAAATATGAAATACCACCTTGAAAAACAATTGCAAATGCTGCAGCTTCTTCAAACTAGCATATGAATTTGACCTCGTATTCAGAGTAGAGATGAGCAATCATATAATGCAGTTGCTTCAAGTTTACGAGCTTATGTGGCGACTTTCAATAAGAATTCCACTCCGACTAAAGCAGCGGCGATCTGAAAGTGTGTAATGATCATACGAATAAACGTGCAGAAAGATGACCTATCTGAACATGTCCACAAACTTCAAGGAATAGAATTCGACTCTGCAGGGAACAAATCAAACACAGTTCCAGAAATGACACTCCAGATCTTTTAGAAGGAAAAATGAATTAGCAAGTTCAACCACCACTAAATTTTCTCATACAACTAAAAGCAGATCAGGTGAAAACAGCATCTGATTCTATTCGTAATCAAAGTGAACACGTACATTCATATACTTTCTCACAAGCTGAACAATTGATGAGGTGAACTCCGCTAGAATCTGGCACTCTTCATGGGTTTTGGCGTCTGAAACAACTCCACATATGACCAATTTCCTCAAATTGGGGCACCTACCTAGAAGTTCTGAAACCCAGTCTTTAAAGTGATCACTTATTAGTTATTACCATCCATCTCAGCTCCAATAAAACCACATTATTTAACTGAGATGACTTATACTGATGCGTCATGTCACCTTTTAAGTAATAGCACGGAGACAGGTAGATTAAATGAGGGAAGAAGGAGAAATAGAGTCCAGTGAGAAATAGAGTCCAAATCTATCATCTTATCATCATCAAATACAGCACTCCACAGCCAGAGCATTTTTAAATCGGATGATCTTGAAACCATATTGAAGAACTTTGGCCCTGCAATTGTGAAGTAGCAAACGTGCAGAAACTCAAGGTTGCCTGTACTATCACCAAAAACTCAAGGTTACCTGTACTATCACCAATATCAAGATGGATGGCACTAACATCGTCTTATCTTCAACACCTTTACTGAAGCCTTGTAATAATCAAAAGCCTCAAAAGTACAATCTTTCATATGCAGCTTCACAAGACTATCAGCCTCCAATACTAACTTATCCAAACTAATTGATTTAAGTAACACATCTTTCAATTAGGAACCGCTAAGTTCGATGGTTGCCTGAGTATCAGGCTTGGATATATCCGGACTAACAAGATTCAAGGCCTTGAGTTTAGGACAAGCTGTTAGCAGGAGGCTCAAATCTAAAGCCGAGATACTAACATAACTTAATGTAAGTACTTCCAAGCAGGGAAAATTTTGGTAACCAGGTTCAACTCCTGAAATAGAATTATGTGCTAATGCCAACACTTCCAACTTTTACCGAACAAATTTGGTCGAGTACATTAATATTTGGGGTAGTCCTGACATTATAAGACAATTGGTGCAACGTATCCCTAGTATACATAAGCCAAGCAACCACAAGAGCAGCAGAGAATTCATCAAAATCATCCATCAGAATTGATAAGCTTTGAAGCCTGATAGTCATGAATATGGTTTCAGTAATGACAATTTCAAGTGAGAATGTGGTAAACAGGCCAGTCATTGGAATTGAACGAAAGAGCATGGAGATGATTATGCCAAGCTTCACGCCATTTCTTGCAAGTGGTAGATGCATTCACTACATCTCTTGCGGCCTTCAGCTGAGACAAAATGTTTCCCATGACTTCAACAGGAAGTTGTTCCATACCCAAATCAAAACAAGTAGCAAATGACAATAACAGAGATACCAAATGGTCCAAAAATCAAATTCCTAGGTCTTCTTCCTCTTGCCTCGCTCTGTTTTCAACTCGAGGATTTCGCTTGCCGGAGTCTTCTCCTCCTAGTTTCTTCAGCTTCTCTTCTGGAAGCTGAGTCGAAGATGAGCGGAGGACGAGCGACTCGGAGAATCTCGGAATTGATGAAAAAGGACGGCCTAGATTGGTTCTCCCCATCTACTCTTTTTCCTTGTACCCTAGATGCTCCCACTTTAGTTTTCAGGAAACATGCTATAACCGAGAAGAGCCTTTCGATTCTGTAGGATAAGGCTGCTTATTATCGAACCTTTCCAGATCTTCCTTTACCGCAAGATTTGGAGGTATGGTGATAACGACAACGATGCTGTAACTCACGTAAGCTTTTATTAGTGTTAATTTTTTAAATTATTTTTTGAAAATCAGGCTTAGTTCAATCTTAGGCTTGATAACCTCTTAACTAACCTTTTTTTTTAATTGAAACTCTTTATTTTTCTAGAAAGAAGTTATTTCTAATTTTTATTGAATAAAGAAAAAGAAATTAACGGTGGAAACTCTACGTACCATAGACATCCATGGTAATGCGCATTTTAGGCCCAAAAGCAAGCCCAATAAGGTTCTTCTCACCCTACTTTCCAAGTTATTTTCACTAGATTTTTCCGTCAAAAATAAAAGAAATAAACAACTCATCGATTAATTGGCAGGAAAAGAAACGAAAAATAAAAGACTCCAACTCCAACTAAAACCTCAGACTCAGAGCAACCCCCGTTTGGACTTTAGCTGCTGCATTAGCTCTTGCTACGCTCCATTTTGGCTCAGGTGCTCTCTCTCTCTCTCTTGGTGAAGCATTTTCATTATTTGATTGGAGTTGTAGCTGCTATTCTTCCGAATCTATTGGTCTGTTGCTGACCCTTCTTTTGGGTAGACCTTTTGAGTGTTTGATTTCATTTCAATTTCGCGTTTCTTTTCCCAACTTACTTTCTTATTTAACGTGGCATTTCTACGCTTTTCAAGTCTCAATGTCTAATTTGTTGCTGGCTTACTTGGGTGCGCTTCGGTTAATTTCGTGCGAGATCGCTCATTTCTCTCTTTGTCTTTATTTCTACGCTTGGGAGAAGAATGGGTCTAAGTTTGTTCTTTTTGTTCCTACATGTATACTACTTGCTAATGTTTTCTGTTCCGCTCTTTGTTTACGTTGAACAGTTATTAGGAGACAATTTCCTCGTATTTTGCTGCATATAAGTCGGTTGTTGTGAGTAAGGTGGCCATTTTTCAAGATGGCAGCTTGTGCGTCGCCGTATTGCATACCTTCTGAGACTAGGAACCCCGTGGGGATGTTGACTGTCTTGGGAGGAAAAGTGTCACTGGAGAACTACTTGGGAAGAGTTGGTTCTCTTAAGATTTCTGAAGATAGGAACAGGTTTCTGGGTGCCAACCAAAAGTCGACCTTTTCTGTGCACAAGTGTTTAGCGAATTCCCACAGTGTTAGCCCATATCAGAACAAGGACCCTTTTTTGAATCTTCATCCTGAAATATCAATGCTTAGAGGTGAGGGCAACAACACGGTGAATCCCCCAAGGAAGGACACTTCGAGTGGAAATGTCTCTGACAGCCTGATGGATGAATCTAATCCGACTAATTACAATGAGGCTAAGATCAAAGTTATTGGTGTTGGAGGTGGTGGGTCTAATGCAGTCAACCGCATGATTGAGAGTTCAATGAAGGGTGTGGAGTTTTGGATTGTCAATACAGATATCCAAGCCATGAAGCTGTCTCCAGTCTTTCCAGAAAATCGTTTGCAAATTGGTCAGGAGCTGACAAGAGGTCTAGGAGCTGGTGGTAACCCCGAGATTGGTATGAATGCTGCCAAAGAGAGCAGAACTGCAATAGAAGAGGCACTTTACGGTGCTGACATGGTCTTCGTGACTGTAAGTTTTAAATTTCCGTTTATTTCATAATTTTCCAGCAATGATTTTATGTGTCGTCAATTTTTAAACTATATGAAGTAAAATTTGAACCTAAAAACATGTAATCTATGTTTTATATGCTATTCACAAGTTTCTTTTATCTTTGAATGGTTGTCAATCAAAATGGGATGGATTGATTATGTTAAGTCTTTTAGAGGGATCATCTTTATTAGCCTTGGAATTCAGTAGTGTCATTTTCATTTATGCTCCAACTTCTTTTTAATTATGGGAATACCAATATCACGTCTTGCTGATAAAAAGCATGAGGACTTGTACTCATTTAAACAAAATGGCCTAGGGTTGTAACTTACTTTTTTCCTATGCTGTTAGTATATGATTTTTCTCTCTATAACAATCCTCGTTTTCTTTTGTTTCTCTTCCTTTCTTTTTGTTGCTTGTAAGTAGCTAGAAGTTGTGATAATGCTATTTTAAAGACTTCCATTTGCAGGCTGGAATGGGAGGAGGAACTGGCACTGGTGGGGCTCCTGTAATTGCAGGTGTCGCAAAGTCAATGGGCATACTGACTGTTGGTATTGTCACAACCCCTTTTTCTTTCGAGGGTCGCAGGAGGGCTGTTCAGGCCCAAGAAGGAATTGCATCTTTAAGAGATAACGTTGACACACTTATTGTCATACCAAATGACAAGTTATTGACTGCTGTCTCTGAGTCTACACCTGTAACAGAAGCATTTAACCTGGCTGATGACATTTTGAGACAGGGTGTTCGTGGCATCTCTGATATTATCACAGTATGTAATATATTAGATAGTTTTGTGACAGCATGAATTGCTGTTCTTTAATTTATTTTATGAACATTTAATTCTTACCTCCACTCTTGTTCATCTTTTGGTCCATGATAGTCTTTACTTGAAAATTTTGTTGATGAGCTTAGTAAAATGGTGTATGTCGTTTCAGAAAGATACAGGGCTTTCTGGGAAGCATAAAAAACCTTAATATGTGAGAATTTCCTAAACTTATGTATGTTAAAACTATAGAAGGTTTGTGCTGCTGATAGGCAATATCGCTTCATCAATTATACATTTGGATAATAAGTTTGTTTGGGGTCTGATATATTATGCAGATTATCAGTCATGAACTTCATCGTGGTGTGTGGATTGCAGATTCCTGGACTGGTAAATGTGGATTTTGCTGATGTTCGAGCTATAATGGCAAATGCAGGATCTTCATTGATGGGGATTGGAAATGCAACTGGTAAATTTTGAGCTGTTTATAGCAAGATGTATAGGTGCTAAGATGATATCCATTGTGTATCATTACATTCAATTTCCGTTCAACTTAATATCAGTCTGTCTACTTCAAGCATCAAAATAATATATAATCAAGATTACAGAATGTGTTGGGCTAAATACTTAAGAGGGTTGCAAGATTGTGTTGTAAATAAAATCTAATGTGGATAAGCGTGCATTTACATGCTTTCGCACACTGTTAAAAATGATAATTTCGTCAGTACTCTAATTAAAAAATCTTAGCATGTTCTTGTCATATATTGGTATCAAATCACTTGTTAGATTATTGGGTATCAATATTTTGATTGCGTGAAGATTAACCTTTGTAATACTGTAGTCCGTATTTCATGTTTGCATCGTGATAATTTACAGGGAAATGAACTTTTTGGTGCTTGTGCATTTACAGGGAAGACAAGGGCAAGAGATGCTGCGTTAAATGCAATTCAGTCACCTTTATTAGACATCGGTATAGAGAGAGCAACTGGAATTGTATGGAACATTACTGGTGGAAGTGATCTGACTTTATTTGAGGTACCTTACTACCTCTAGCAACTGTAGACCTAGCTTTTCATACCTTGACCTTGTATGATAGCTGACACATATTAGGTAATACAAAACATGCTTTCTAGAAGCTGCTTTCTTTGAAGGAGAGTGTATATCTTGGGCTACTGTTTTAATTGTCTTCACGCCAGTTATTTTTGCATTGGTTCTATCAACTTATGTCATTAAATAAAGTTATTCGATTCATTGCCTTTTTGTTAAAAATTCCTTCTTTTGCTTTATTTAGAGGATCACGATTTGTTGATTGGTTGTGTTGTATACTAAATGTATATCAAGAAAAAATAGGGCTGTCCTCGTAGGCACGTGGTTGATTTAATCCTAGTAGCATTTTGGCCTACTTGATGCTGCCCTATCAATGTGTTTCTATTCTTTGCAAAGGTAAACTAGGAAATAAGGAGAAAAAGTAAAACTTCTGTCTTGACCTAAAAACAATTGCACAGTATGTTGATAACACTGTTATGGATAATTATAGAAGAAACTGCTAGATTGTAACCATATCTTTATTTTGTAAAGCTACTTAAACGCGGACTTTTCTGGTCTTAGTGTAGTTTTCTTTTTCCTCACACCATATTTCTTCTTATTAATATTTTAATTCATGCAGGTGAATACTGCCGCTGAAGTCATATATGACCTGGTAGATCCCACTGCTAACTTGATATTTGGAGCAGTGATAGATCCATCACTCACTGGTCAAGTAAGTTGGTTATTCTAACTGCAATAGTGTAAACTTTGAGATCTTGTTTATATCTGCAGGCTACAGCTTTAGACCTGTTAATGGATGTAAGAAGCCAGTATAATTGTGCCTACTTTCCTTAAACATAGATATAAATATAAATGGCTTGCGTTTTTCACCTTTTCACAAGATCATGGGGGATGTGATTCCTCTTTGCATCCCTTCCTTTCACACACATACCACGTATCAACACAAACACTGTCGAGATGATGCCTTTAGGCTTTTAGTGTTCTCTACCTAGAAAGATTACTTATCAATTATCAATTACATGTCTGCATCTTGAGATGGCAAATTTTGAAACCTCTTTGGATTACAAGCATGGTCTGGTTAACAAATAGCATAGTCCAGGTTTTAGTATCACAGATTTTCACATTGATTAAGCAATTTCTTAGACGGCCAGGTTTGTCTGACTTGAATTGGCATTATGGATTTTAAGATATGATTTCTCCTCCAGGTTAGTATAACTTTGATAGCCACTGGTTTCAAACGCCAAGAAGAAAATGAAGGCAGGCCCCTGCAGGTTCGCCATCCACCCTGGCCCCACACTGCATCTGTCTCTCTCTCTCTATCTCTCTAAATACACACACACACACACACACACATACACATGAGCCATGCTTATTGTATCTATTTATATATTGCCACTAAAAACATTTAGTTGTGGATCCATCACAATCATCAATCATTCTAAGTAAAAGTTTGCGATGTTGTCAAATTGCAGGCAAACCAATTAGCATCAGGGGACACCTCCTCCTATGGATTAAACCGACGGCCTACCACCTCTTTCACTGAAGGTGGTGCTGTGGAGATCCCTGAGTTCCTCAAGAAGAAAGGTCGATCTCGATATCCAAGAGCTTGAATAAATTTTGACAAATGCTCCCACATATCAAGCCTAAGACTCTTCTTTCAGGATTTTATGGTATATAACGGTAGGTATTAGTTTCTTTGTGGTATCCCATGTGGTTTTAGATTATGAGACGATAAAGAGTGTATGCTTGAATAGGATATACAATGCTCTGATAAAATGTAGATTGGTATTCAGTTGTATACTGCTGACCAGATGAAAGATATTATATGTTGCCAGTCCCCGCATAATTACGATAGTTTCACAAGTTTTTGTCATGCACCTCTAAATGGTCTACATAGACATCACACATCAGCTTTGTACAGTTTTGAGACGGCAAATAGTTATCTTTGGTTGATATTGAGGCACTTTGAGACTGATTTCTTCCATGAGTGATTGCAGAACTTCTGTGATTGCCAGCCAGACAAATGAAATTCGTTAAGTTACTGAAGTCACATGATATACATATACCTTGCCTTTTCCATGGCCACTCTATAAACATAATACAAGGCTCAAGCAATAGAAAGAAATTCTTCATTTTTTTTTTCTTTTTTGGTTTTTTGATAATACAGAGATTCTTTCCGGTATCTGTGATAGCATTGCATGCCCGCTTAGTCACAACTTGATTTTATGCCACTTAAAACGTTTGAATAGCAAGCTTCATTATGGTTTGGTTTGACTAAACTGAAAAGTTCCATTTAAGATGGTCGATTCGGTTTTGGGTGTATGTAAATCAGACACGGGAATAGATTCTCTGTTTTTCTTAACCAATTTTTACTTTGTTTCATTCCATCTTATTTATACATTTCTTTCTGTTCAATTTACATGTATTGATAAAATAGGATGGAACAGAGTAAGAATTGATAAAAAAGAGCCGAAGTCTCACCTCAATATTTGTGAACACATACTCAATTTGTATTAGTGGCGATGTGAGCAAGACCTACTACCTACTACCTCTACCATAACCTATTCTTACAACTTTTCAATAATTTAGTTTCTTTTCATTCTTCCAAGTTTTCTTATCGAATGAAAAGCTTTTCTTGTTTCAGTATCTTGAACAGGTAGCCTGGATCCATTGGTTTTCCTAGTGACTTGGTATATGGTAATTGTAGGCTCACTATAATATATAAAAAATGGTTGACATGATTGAGAAGCTTTTATAAATAGGTTAATTGAATGTAAAAATAATATCATATCTTAAAATATTACTTATGAAAATTTTAAATATGAATCTTAATCCACCTGTTTGGTATCAAAGGAATGAATGTTGTTCTTAATAAAGAAATTAATAGTGCAAAAAAGTGAAATAATAAAACACCTTAATTAAGATAAAATATAAAAAATCTAATGAATAATTAACGAAAAGAAACAAAAGATGAACTGCGATTTGGTCTATGAATTAGACAGATCCACGTGAAACATGAGCCCACCATACCCCGGGAGGGCCTAATATAATCCAACTTGCTTCCATTACAATTTAAGCCTACCACTAGGACAACACAAAACACAACCTTATTGCACAAGTCCCGGGAAGTAAGGTCATAGAGGCTGTTTTTGTAAATTGTGATTTTTTTTAATCAATTGCCTCTCTAACCGAATAAGTTAAAAATAAAACCAATCTTTTTAATAATAATAAAAGATATGTATATGTGTGGTTTGAAATGAAGCATTTAGAGGAGAAAACCGAAACAGCTAGCCAATACTAACGGCCGCACAATTCAGTGGGTAACCCCTACTTGAATTTTAATCTCAATAAATGAGGAAAAAAAAGGAGAAGATAATGCTCCTAGATATTTCAGTCAACCTTTTATTCACTTGTTAGTATATAGTTTTATATATGCAACGAGATTTTTCCCTTGCTAAAGAACTTATTTTAAAAAATTAATTTATGAATTATTACAAAACACATATTTTCTTTCTAAGTAAAATATTTCAGATTTAGTTAATTTCAGAAATTTTCCTAATTTCTAAAATTATTAAAAATGTGTTTTAATTTTATTTATTAAAAAATCCCTTTCCCTATACCATCATATTCAGGGGGGGGAAAAAAAAACAAAGAAACCTTGAAGCACCAACCTCACAATCCTCCAAAAATCAAAGCCCAGGAAGTCCCTTCTCCTCTCCTTTTCGGAGCCTTTTTGTGTTGCTAACAAAAAACATCAACTTGACCGCATAATGTGGAGTACCAAAAACGTGACACGTACACTTGTCACTTACCATACATAAGAAGCATTTACGAGGTGACGTGTAAACTGACTTCCCACCCGTTCTCTCTTCTTTTTTTATTCCCTCCCACTCTCGCGCATACACTCCGTACATCATCCAAAAACAGAAGCAAGCAAGCAACCAACCAACCAACCAACCGTGGTCAGATGGAGAAGAGAAAGAGCTTCGTCGCCTGTTCTCTTGTCAAAGAAAATCCCACCAAGTTAAAGCCTTTTGAAGCTTCACTCAAAGCTCGTCAGTCAGAAGATGGTAATCATGGCGACACACCTAGTCTATCCTTTAAAAGCTGTGAGCTTGGAAACAACACACCTTCTGATGCTCATCACTCCAAAGGTCAAGAAACAGTTTTGCGTTCTCTTCCCCAAGATGCCATGAACATGCATGAGAAGCCAGGTGGTCCCGAGACAATATTGGACGAAGATGATTGTGGACGTGAGAGACTGAAGAGACACAGGATAGAGATGGCGGGTAGGGTGTGGATTCCTGATATCTGGGGTCAAGAGGAGCTTCTCAAGGATTGGATCGATTGTTCTGCTTTCGATTCTTCTTTAGTGCCTGGTGGGATTATGTCTGCTCGAGCAGCTCTTGTTGAAGAGGGAAGGAGAGCAAACTCGGGTGGATTACGGATACAATACAGGTGTTGAGTGCTTCTTTTTTTTTTCCTCCCCTTTTCCAATGATCTTTTCGTTGTTTTAGTCAAGAAAAATTACTAGAGACTACTCGAGAAATATGTGATCATTGGTCGTGGTTTTCATACACAAATTCGGCAAACTTGCCGAGTGGTCCTTGTTTCAGTGTTGATACATGACGTTGCTTATGAGAAGAAATCGATTATGCGTTACAGGTGCAACATTACTTAAACTGAAATGAAGAATTAAGCTAATTATATATGTACAGGAAAGTAATTCGAATTTTATCCGTTTCCTAATCTCGATTATAAGGCAATTAATATGCTTTATAGAAGCTTTGGATATCAAAATCATCGGTGGAGCAAAGGCTGTTGATGGCTTGGAAACTGGAATGCATTGCGCTCAGTCTCAAACCTTTCAGATAGAAGATGATGTGCGAACTGTTCGGTTAATTGTAGAAAAACTCAATTTGTGATTAATCAGGTGGCAATAACATAACTGGATCGTTAGCTCAATAGTTTCTTGTCTACCTTGGTCTCTTAACCGACACACCGTATATATATTGGCGTTGAATCAACAAGTCTTTTCAACCATGGTTGGTAATATCATAACGCGAGTGTGTGCAAGAGAGAGAGAAAGCTGTTTTCTTCTTCTAGTTTAGGACGAGGTCGCGGCGGAGGAGATGATAGTATAAAGATCACATGCAAAAGCTCAAAATTGTTAAACAATGGATTTCTTGTAGATGGAGCAACTCGGAAGTCTATACTTGACATTTCAATCATGTCACATTTCCCTAGTACAACTGCTGAATCTCATCTCGCAAGCTGGCCTGGAAGGGCATTTCTACACCTTTATCAAATTATACACATCATGATAACTTGATTGAAAAAAAAAAAGAAAGAAAGCCTCAAAAGGTTGTATCAGACTACAGTTTCCAGCTCCCATATCTTTATTTTTCCATCATCACCTGCAGAGGCAAGTAGCCGATTCTCCTGACAATTTAAGAAAAAAAAGAACTGTAATTGTCAAACAAGGTTTCAATGCATAGTAGAGGTTCATTATGTCAATTGTCATGAACCTATGGCAAATGGGGTCTTCATTCACACAAGGACACTCCAAACATAAACTTGCTCAATTATTGGAAACCCAATAAACAAGTTGCATACATTTGGAACTGTAGATTTGAGTTAAAACTAGTGTTTGCCGTAAGAAAAATTCATATGCATGTCTTTGATTTCACTTATTTCAGACAGAACTCTTACCCCTGGGCTCCACTGCACTGAATTAATATCCATGTTATGAGCCTTTTCCTTCTTCAGGAGCAGTTTATATGATGGATTGCCATCCTGTGACAAACATGATTTACTTAGTACATATTAACTCAATAAACCGAGTATGGAGTCAAGAAAGTTAAGAGATCCAGGATTTTAAGTCTTGCACAATCGTGTACTTCATGTATCCACGTATTTATAGTTTTCCCTCTTAATCCTTTACATGCATCATGATCATGAATGATAACCTGTCAAAGATAAGCCTCTGACATGCTCTTGTTTAAAACAAAAAAATACAGCTTACCAGGATTCATTGAAGAGTTCATACAGATCTTGGCACGTAGCTTACACAAATATCAAAATTGACAAACTGAGATCCATGCGGCCAATCTCCATATTTCTTGGCACAAGCATATTAATTACATATGCCATTTTAATATTAGCAACTGTATTATACGTCATTTAAAAAAAAAAGTTTATTATACCTCTACTTTTCAGGCAACACACAAATAAGCAAACAAAATAGAACATGAGAACGGTGTGCTTGATATATACAAGGGTGTCTCGACCTGTGATTGACATGCCCAAAATGCAAAACAAAAAGTTTACTCCTATTGCGTCAATAATGGCTTGAATCAATGGTTAAAATGAAATTGGACAAAGGACATACATACCAAACCATCTTTGCTCTCCACAAAGAATCGGATAGCATCATCAGCTGCTCCACTGGCTATTATACCCTCCCTGGTCACAACCACACAGCATACATCTAATTTAGGATAAGACAATAGGTGAAATATGATAGGTTCCAAGAAAATAGGTAAGGAAAATGTATATGTTGCTATTGATTTTCTGTAAACGAATACAAAGATAGTCTGGTTTCGAGAACCAGGACCTCCAGCCTAGGCTCAATTTCTCACTCAACAATATACGCAATGCCCTCACTCTCCTCCTATCTATTGCTTATTTATACTAAGAATCTGTTAGGGAATAACAGATTCGGTTAGGCTGACAACCAATTATGAGGTTGTCAGCTCCCCCCTCCCCCAAATAACAGAACACATGTCTCTATATATATATATTTACTATATATGTAAATTTATTTCTGGGTTCCTGGGTCTATCAAAATATCATAGCAATACAAGCAACGTCAGAGTTATAGATTTAAACTTGAACAACAAATCTAAGAAGCCACTGTAAAGACAAAGTTAAACCTCAACAAATGGCAAGTTAATCTCAACAAGTAAGCCTTTATCTCTCCAGTTTCTATCTCAGAATCATTCCAGTTAACTTAACAAAATGCAAAATGACAAGTCATACAAATTGTGGTCCTTTTGCAATCTGACGGATGAGGATAAATTAGCTTGTTTCACTCATACACCATGCCTATTGCCAATCCAATTGCAGCTGATGAACCGTATACAGAAAACAGTTTTAAGAAACATCAAGACAACATTAAACCTCTTCTTTGAGGACCATAGTGCTAACCAGGGCCCAGGGTGCAGGTAGCTCATACATTTCAGACAAGGAAGAAAATGACATTCGATTACAAATGTGTACAAACGCAGGCCAGAATACCTGAAACTATCTGTTATTGGATCTTACTGACTTGTAAACGTGAAAATGATGTTGAGCAGAGAAAACAAATAGAAGTATTAATATGAGGTCAGAAAACAAATCATCCTAGCAGATAACAATTCATGAACCGCAATATGCAGAATTAAAACATAAAGCAAGGACAGATTGTGATCAATTTGAGAACTGAAAGAAAAATGAAAAGCCATATTAACAGAAAAACAAATTGTAGCTACCTTGACCAATGAACTGAGAAAATAGTCCGATCATGATAACCAGTGAGAGTGCAGAGATGATTCCTGCAAAGAAATCATGGGGTCACTTCAAACTTATTAATTCAGCACCTGAATTAGTAATAAGTAGATAATTCTCCTAATAAATCTCAATTTATTTACAAACGGATACTGATTATTCAGCACGAGACCATAATAATAAACAATTTACTATTTGTGTACCAGTCATGTCAGTGATTTGCACACTCTTAACTTAATTCAGAAAGCAGCCCTATGGTAAAAATTAGAATGTATTTTAACTAATCTTCAAAGCTTGAATATAGTTTCACCTATACAAAATTCCAAGAACATGTGTAACAGATCCAATATACATTTTAAGTGCATGTTTCTCACCAAGGTACATGCTCATCAGCAGATTGCATCCTTCCAATATCTGTCCCCCACACCTTCAGTGTAAGATCATCACTGCAAAAGAAATGCAGCCTCCCTTAGTTCAGCTTCCGATATCCCTGATGTTTTTGCTTTGTGATATACATCAAGTGCCATTCTAACAAACAGATATTATAGGTCAGCAATTAAAATTTTCCTTTAACGTACCTACAGGTGACCATTTTGTCCCCTTCAGCATTAAAAGATAGTGCCCAGACAGTAGAAGAGTGACCACTGAGAAGAATAGAAGTTGTGTATTTGTCAAATTTAAAATATCTCAATAAGAAATGTGGATAAGCCAACAAGTACATTATAAATAGAAAAAGGAAAAATAACTCTCAGATCAACATTGATCATCACTGATTATAGAACAAAGCAAAATAACAGACCAGTTCATAACAGATTAAAAGGAACTTGCTGAAAAGAGAAAGGACAAAAAAGGAAAAAGAGTGAGTGAGAGAGAGAGAGAGAGAGAGAGTTACTTGTTAGATTCACCTAAGGTTTGAATACAGTGCCAATCACCTGTACCATCCTCCGCCCAAACCTGTGAATAACAAATTACCACTAAAATTTGCATATTGCTTCCATCTTATTGCCATAGAGCAGGTATAAAAATCTTTAGTAATTATACAATTAAACAAATGAAAAAGACAGTTTAGGGTAGATAATACCTTAACAGTGTTATCATAGCTGCAAGAGAATAAGATATCCAAAGTCGGATGCCACTTAACCATTTTGACATCTTGTGTATGCCCTTGTAACACAGAGGCACACTCAAACTCATTTCCTGGCATCACTTCCCAAATCCAAACAGTTTTATCTCGACTACATGTAGCAAGCAGAGACCCAGATGAATTCCATGACACACTTTTGACTTCATTTTCATGACCCTATTTCCACCAAAAGAAAAAAATGGGAAAAGAAACAACAGCAAAAGGACTTATGTAATTCATTTTTGTTCTGGAATTGCTTTAACAACGATCAGAACTGAAGTTACAATTATGTAACTTCAGTTGACGACAGTAGTACCTCTAAGGTAGACACGCATTCAAAATCACCCCCAATATTCTCCCATATGGCGGTTGTGGCATCAAAGCTGGCAGTAGCCAACAATTTCCCAGTGGGCGACCAGGCACAAGATCTAACAGTTCTGGTGTGCGTCTCTTCTAGTACTGCCTGCAAAACATCATGTCACAGTAAATTATCGTACAAAACAGCCGCCATACACATCAATTATCAGAAATCCTAATAATCGGAAATTAAAATATGAGACACCAATACTACGATAATCCAGCAGATGTGCTAACAACAGCTTCAGACAAAGGCAAATTTGTAAAAAAGCAATGATCAAGCCAAAAGTATACCATAAAACGATCAAAAGCGTCAACTTTCATCGGTGAAGAATTAGACATAAGAAGCCCACGAAGCGTGACCCATCAACAATACAAAGTCCAAGCAAAAATCAAGTCTTGTAAAAAACTTATATTATGCAAAATAACCATGGGGAAATTAGAAAATAAAGAAAAAGGAAAAACCTTGCAGTCCCAAGTACGAGAGATGTGACTCCGCTCCCAGATTCGGACAGTCTTGTCGCCGCTGCAAGAAGCGAAGACCGGCGGAACGCCGGAAGCGGCGGTGGCCGGATTCCAGGCAAGACTCCACACCCTGTCAGTGTGACCCTGCAGTGTCTGAATCTCCCTCAGCTCCATGTTCCTGTCGTACAAATCCATTCCACACAGAATCTACCAAAGCTTTGAACCCAAATCTTATTCCTATTTTCTATAGCAATCGCAGCCAGCAAGACAAGACCAGAGCAGTAGCAACTACAAGATACAAACTTGATCGTAGACAATTTGGACTTTTTTTTTTACTAAAATAATTTTATAAAATATATGATACTAAATTGCTAATAGTTTGTTAATATTAATCAAAAACTAAACAGCTAAAAGAGAGCGTAGGACAGGGACAGGACCCGTGGCCTCCTCGTGGCCTCCTAAAGATTCCTTTTTCCCCAACATTTTTCCAAATTTGCAAAGTTGGATACAGTAACAAGAAAAAAGTGCATTACCCGAGAAATATGAGAATTAGTGCTTATTGTATTGTTTTTCCAATGGTAGAGACAACTCAATCTTCGCCTTCGCCGTCAACATCCACTTAAAATTAAGAAGTTTGATACGTAAAATGTGCTTCTACTTAGTAAAGCAGCCAACTCAATCATACAGTAAAATATTATATGCAAAAATTGAAGATTAATGCTCTTATTTTTAAGAAATTGGAAAAAAATATATTTTATATGTTCAAATTTCAATAAAGATTAAAAAAAAGAAAAAGAAAGGTTTGGGCTTGGGCTTAGGCATTAAGTACATGGGCTTAATTGACTCGGCCCAATTGCTAAGGGCCTGCCTGTGCCTGTGCCTGTGCCTGTGCCTGTCCCTTAGCTCGTCTTCGTCTTCGCGAAATTTCAGAAACAAACATATCGCATTTTGGCTTGCTATCACAAACCCTAAATCACAATTCTCCAGCACCGAACACCGGAGTCAATAGCCATGGATTTCACACCTAGAAGAACTCAGAAAGGGCCATTCGAAGCCATCTACAAGCTCATCATGCGGCGCACCTCCGTCTATGCCACCTTCGTGATCGCCGGCGCTTTCTTCGGCGAACGAGTAACACCTTTGATTGGATTTCTTATTAAATTATCTTCTTTTCTTATAATGTTTCACTGATCTTCCTTTCGTTATTTACTTGATAAATCTGTGATGAATACTTTGCCTAATTGATTTGGCCTTTTGATAAACCTGATGGTCAACTATTGATAATAGCTTGTTTCACAATTGTTTTGGATACAATATCATCAAATAGTGTGTATTTTGTTGAAAAATGGAAGAAAGAATAAAAAAATGTTGGCTTTTTTTCATAATTGAATTGGATAAATATCGTCAACTATTGTATACTTGCCTGGAAAATGAAAGAACGATTAAAAGGTGATAGTTTGTTACGTAATTCTATTGGATAAATCGTATTTTGTGTGAGTTTGTTATAGAATCTGATGTGTAATTTAGAAGTTTATTTTGCTGGGTGCAGGCTGTGGATTATGGAGTTCACAAACTTTGGGAGTACAACAATGTTGGGGTATGCCCTCTACTATCTCATATTTGCTTCATTTATGGTGGTTTTTTATTGTCCAGATGTAGCAACTTTCATTTGTGCTGTGAAATGCAAGTGGCATTTTCATTTATAATCATTCATCTTTTAAATCGTTATCAACATTAATTTCTCTTCTTGTGCTTTTTCTTCATTCATGGAAGCTTTCTAAGAAATTAACGTCGATGCCATTTATAAGTAAAGTTTTGGTGTGTCCTTATGATGTTTAATGATGCTTTTGCTTGAATGCCCATACTAATTATAATAATTCGTTACCATCAGCTAAAAGTGTGCATTTATCATGTGTTTTGTTGATAACCATTGTTGTGCCAAAGAATTTTTGAATCATGTAAAGAGTAATCAAAGGAACCACAAACAAGAAACTCACACACACACACACACATACACGCGCGCGCATACACACTACTTTTACAGCGTCTCTCAAATAATTACCCAATGGTTATTGATCAATCTTTCAAGCATTTTGTAAGACACTTGTATCAACATTTGTCTTCAGAAAGAAAGGTCTACTGATTTTGGTTTCCAGTAGTTCTTATGACCTTTGTTGCATTGTTATTGATCATCATAACATTTTTTGAATTGGTTGCATTCTGTTGAAATCCTTAATGAACCAAACTCCAACAACAGTGCTTAAATTCTCACTTCAATCCCCTTCTTCACATAAGTGTATGATATATTTTTTTTTCTTGCATTTATTTTATATGTTGCAACTATGTCTTGGAACAAATCTGAAACTCTAAGCTGAGTTCCCAGATGCCATATCTTACACACCGTATACTTCTGTAATCTTTCTTATTTGCAAAATTTATTATCGTGGGCCATCTAGAATGTGGATCATTAAGATTTTCCATGTTTAACTTGGAGTTTGATACTGGATTAGGACATAATCATGCGTTTGCAACAATCAAGTTATCAATTTATCAATTCTTACTGATTACTGACGTATTGAAAAGGTTGAAATGCCCAATCGGAATAGTATATATGTCCAGGTAGTTTACCACAAACTTCATTTTATCTTTCCTTTTGGTTTGCTACAGAAGCGATATGAGGACATTCCAGTTTTGGGGCAAAGGCCAGCAGAAGAATAAGTTAATTTGAAATTGGATGCGGAAGATTTGGAGAAGGCATCTATATTGTAGGTATAGTTTTTCATTGTTGCAATAAGTATAATTCGTTGGGGTACACCTGATTGGCTTCTTAAACATGGTTTCCAGTTTTTGGATTTAAATGGATTAAAACCATACAAGATTATGATCATTTGGTCAAGAATCTTGCACTTTGAACTTTAGTTCGTGATTGCTTTGTTTGTTTCCGTTGTCTGGTGTTCGAGAGTGCTACAATTCAGTGCGTCATGCTTCATGTTCATTAAAAATTGATGTATACTCTCAACGAGTTTGGTCGGATGTAACTATTGCCATATTTTCCAGAGATTTAATTCGAGCCTAACTGTGCAAGCAAATTTATAAGACTTTCTACTCTTAAGCTGTTGCCTTTCTTTCCTCCTCGAGTTTGTGGCTTCTGGTTCAGACTCGTCTTATGACTAACCGGGCGTTTAGTACAAGTGTTCGGTTTGCCTTGTAATAAAAGCATTGTGTTCATGCTGAGTCATATGATGATTTCCAAAAGTTCCCGCAATCATATCCTTAAGTTGCTTTTGATGAAATTACAAAAACTCGAGTGAGTTTTGGATTCAAGTAAAACTAAAATAAAAGTTTGATTGTGAGATCGTGCAGAGAACTTATCTATCACTGAAATAAAAGTTTGATGTGAGGTCGCGCAGAGAACTAATCTATCTGTTTTCTATCGAAGTTAGCAACGTTGAGGGCTGCGGAAAATCAAATCCGATGTGATGGTCTTCATCTAATATACCAGAATGGGACGTTAAAACATGGAAGAGCATACTCTAGTTTACCGTCCAGCCACCAAAGCAAAGTAGAAATATACTTGAAAGGAATGCGCAAGGAAAGTACGCAATTAACTTCCGTGGCACAACTGCTGGTCCATTTGTAAGATTATAAAATGTACTGCTTATTTAAGTAGTAGCGATGGTCAAAGTTAAAAGTTAAAACAATCGGAGATAACAAGAAAAATCCTCATTAGATTATTGATGTACAAGGAATTGGCATGCCAATTGGATACAAAAATGGTAGCTACTCAGACAAAACACTATATGAATGATAAATTAGAACATTAATAAATCTAGCTGCCAGTGTATCGGATGGCGCAGTAAGTGTTACTGTTTCGCCATGAAAGAACTCTTACAACTACATCCACCAACTGCACTCGGATTTGTGGCTGCCAATGTATCGGATGGCGCGGTAAGTGTTACTGTTTCGCCATGAAAGAACTCTTACAACTACATCCACCAACTGCGCTCGGATTTGTGGTCACCTACACATGAAATCAGAATTTAGAACTCAAACCATTCATAAAACAGTAGTTAGTCTCAAAAACTTAGAACTGGCAAGCCTGTATGAGGCATCAAAGCTAATTGCCAAGCTTTGGGGAAAAAGCTAAGGATGTAACCATTAGCCTGTATCCAAGTAATGTAATTGGATACTTTCCATTGAACTATCTCTCTCAATAACGACCTTTTCCTTAGCATTCTAGCAGTCCAATACATGAAGGATCACTTCAGTTTGTTGATAACCAAACAAGTGTTTTCCATTCTTTTCCCTTTTCCATTTCCCCCTTCTGTTACATTTTGATCACCAAAGAAAAAAGGCAAACCAGAAGAAGATAGAAGCTAGCATTGGTCTTCTTCTGTTTTTGATGTAATGTGCGATACTGCAAAGTGCATTTTAGAAACCTTCTGACAAATCAAGATTCAGGCTCTGCTAAGGGCATGGCGTACACAACAATGGAGAGAATGTAGGTGTATTACTCAAGCCAGCATAAGATGCAAACTTGAAGTGTCATCAGATGGAGGCATAACAACTTATCAACTACAGGCTCTTAAGAGTAAAAATTTGACAAGCACAAACTGGTGGAACATTGAAATGAGAATAACTTCAATGAGTTTTCAAGTTCTTCTTTTATGGCAATCTCTTCAATCCTCTATCCTAATACCTTGTATAAAATCATTGCACAAAAAGGGAAAACGAAGTGGCTTACAACGAAAGCTGAGCGGATGAGTTCCTCAACATAGTCAACAGTGGCCCCTCTGACAAAATCATACGAAACATTGTCAATTGCCAGTTTAACTCCTCCCCTTTCAAATATTCTGTGAGAATAAGATGAAAGCATTAGAAAACTACAAATGATAGATGCATTTAGTGTCTTCCCTGCAGCAGCAACAACAACAAAAACGAAGAGCAACAAGAACATGAAGTTTTAAATCGTATAAACCTGTCATCAGGATTAATCTTATCATCCAAGTCAAAAACATATTGGAAACCAGAACATCCACCAGTTTCCACGCCTAACCGAAGAATTTTGCTCGCCGTTGCTCCTTCACTGGAATGTAGTTCTTTCATCCTCTGCAGGGCAATTTAAGTGTTGATAACAAAGCTAAAACACAAAATACGTGCAAGACACAGGAATCCCAAAGTCTGCCTCTCAGCCAATCCTAAGGCCAATTAAAATCTATATACATATCCAGGTTCCTCAGAATATTGTCGGTGAATCATGGATTTGTGAAACCAATACATAAGTTCATAAAATTACGCTATATCAAAGCCCCTTTCTGCACATACCAATATAAATAGTTGACAGGATTACTTAGTTTCCCCTCCGGTTTTCGGATTCTAACCAAAAAGCAAGTATAAATAAAATGAGAAGACAAGAATCAGACAAAAAGAAACAAACTTTGCTTCGTGGGTTCGTTACAAAAATGGAACGAAATCCAAAAAGAAAATCGCAACATGAACACAAAACAGAAAGTTTCCAGTACGAACCCATTAAAAGCGACAACGCAAAATTTCTAAACCAACCAGAAATTAGATAGTAAAAAAGAATTACTCGAACACAATTATCAGATAAGTGAATGGAATCATCATCCACAAGAGAAGGAGCTTGGGCCAGAGCGGAGGAAGTGCTAAGAAGCCTGTGGTTTTGCCGAATCTGGTTGGTGAAGAATGGCATTAAGCGATGAATCAACGACGATCTCGACATGGCTCTAGTTTGTTCTCTTAAGCATCGTCACTTTTAGCTCTTTCTCGCGGAGTAGTATCTTCTTTCTAATTTTTAATGGATTCTATGTTCTCCAAAAAAACATATGAGAGAGAGAGAGAGCGTTACGTGGACGAGACGAGTTGGGAAGCTCCGAATGGCTGGTCTCTGCCAACCGTCCTAGTTAATAATTAAATACCAGACTTTGGTGACGCGCGCCTTCTTTAACCACTTAATGGTGGCCGGTGGGTCAAATAAATATTTTTTATTTTTTCAATTTGATAATAACTTTATATTAGTTAAATTTAAATATTTTAACTTCTTTTTGTTAAATTGTTAATTTTGTTGTGAAAAATAAAATAATTAATAATTAATATAGAATATAATATTTTAAA
>JANIHZ010000005.1:63571470-63584107 GCA_027478365.1 Erythroxylum rufum | reverse complement strand
CTTACTACGGGTTTTGGTGGCATTAAGCCTACCCATTCCCTAGTGCCAACACGGCCCAAAAAGGCGGGTCGTGTCAATGTACTACTCCTTATCTTCTCTAAAGATACATATAAGAGTTAACACAACTACGTTTTTAATGTATATAAGCGATCTAAGGCTATCGAAAATTATATACGTTAATATATTAAAAACTCAATTAATTAGGGTGTTTGTAAGTGGATGGAATAACCTTAATATACTATTAATTAACATTATAGAATCAATTAATGAAGAATATGATTTACATCATGAACAAATTATGAATAACATATTGCATACAATATTTTATATTCTTATTCATAACTCCAATAACAAATAAAGGACTATAACTTCAATTGTCATATATTATCATTCATTCAAACTTTTGGTTCTTCTTTTCATAACTCACCAACCACAATATAAATCTGCCAGCCTACATTTGGTACTTAAACATATCACCACTTCTAGGATTGTTGTCCGTATAAGTGGTAGAAGTTGAGCCTATAACCTATTCAAATTTTGATAAGAAGTTTCTATTAAACACAAATACATTAGTACCTTCATATATTATCTATTTCAGACATTCATAACTGTTTACACATATACATACCAAATCAAATAACATATTTTACCTATTGATTAAATATAATCAAATAGATATAATGAGCAGTTGGTACAAGCGAGTGTAGAAATTCTAG
Source organism: Erythroxylum rufum (assembly GCA_027478365.1). Taxonomy (NCBI): domain Eukaryota; kingdom Viridiplantae; phylum Streptophyta; class Magnoliopsida; order Malpighiales; family Erythroxylaceae; genus Erythroxylum; species Erythroxylum rufum. Next base: position 63,583,391 of record JANIHZ010000005.1, on the reverse strand, counting down.
CAGAGGCCAAAACACACAAAAGAATGGTAATTCCATCAACTAGTTTGATATGGAAATCTTCAAGCAGAAGGGAATTGAACAAACCCCAAATGATTCTGGTTTGGAATGTTATAGGGTTTAACTACCCTCTTAAGAAAGCATTCGTTAAAAAGATTGTTTTGGATAAAAAGCCCTTAATAGTAGATCTCCTCGAAATGAAAGTAAAATCTACTTATATGGTATATGTCTCCTAATTTTTTGGAGCAGATTGGCAGGCTATTTCAAATCATTCCTCGCATTATAATGGTCAGATCCTTTGCCACTACAACTTCAATAAAATTACCATACAAGTAGTTATAGAAATTGAGCAACTCATCCATATGCATTGCAAGATAATAAAGGCCTCCACTAAATTTAATCTCTCAATGATTTATGCTTCTAATTTCTAATTCCAAAGAGACACTCTATGGAATAATTTGTCATCTTTGGAAGCTACTATTACTACTTCAAGGCATTTAATAGGAGACTACAATTGCATACTCACTGATAATGAAGTATAAAGAAGAAGAGGGTTTCACACTATAACAGAGCATGAGTTAGTTGATTTGTTTTATTAAGCAAAATTCACTGATCTGAGATATTCACAGAGGATATTTACTTAGTCAAACAAACAACAAGGCCATTTTTTTATTATGAAAAAACTAGATAGAGCTTTGGTTAACCATCTTTGGCTAGATCAATACCCTTACTCTTATGCTGAATTTGGAGAAAACTCTTTCTCAAATCATTCACCTATCAGTACCCACAACATCAAAATGGTAAGAAAGCCTAGGGCTCCATTCCAATTCTTTCATGGCCTTTCAATACAGGATGGGCTTATGGAGTTAGAGGAATCTTGTTGGAACATAAATATGGATGGGTATAAATCCTTTTAGCTTATGCAAAAGCTAATAAAAGTTAAACAAGGACTTAAAGCTTCCTCAAAAGCTAATCACAGGCAAACTAAAGTCACTCAGCAATTGTTAAAGGAGACTCAACAAGCTTGTTATCTATCTCCTCATAATAATCTCTTGAAACAGATTAAATTTGCTAGACTAAAGCTCATTAGGATGCTTTGAACTTGCATAATTCTATCTTAAAAGAGAAAGCTAGAATCAATTGGCTTAGAGATGGAGATTTAAACACTAAATTATTTTATGCTTCCCTACTTGCTTGGAGGAATAAAAATACAGTTGTGGAACTAAAAGACTTCTTGAGATCCTCAGTCAATGATCAGGAATCTTTATCTAAGCTTACAAGGGAATTCTTTTAATAGTTTATAGGCTCTGAAGATAGTGCTTGTGATACTCACAATGTTAGGGAACTCTTTGATAGTCCCCTTTTGTAGGAATACAATGAATCACTCTATGCTCCATTTACATGCTTGGAGGTTCATGAGACATTATTTAAACTACATCATTCTAAATCTTAAGGGCCTAATGGGTTCACTGTAGGATTTTTTCAAACAACTTGGGAGATTATTGGCAATCTGTTTACAGAAGTGATTCTATAATGTTTATCCTCTTATAAAATATTGAAGGAGATCAATCACACATATTTTCATGGTTCCTAAAAATTGTCTTTAGATACATTGATAGATTATAGACTGATCTCTTGTTGCAACATAGTCTACAAGTTAATTGCAAAACTCCTTGCTAATAGATTGAAGAAGGCATTATCATCAGTAATCAATACTACATAAACTGCATTTATACAAGGCCGATTTATAGGGGATAACATATTACTTATGCAAGAGATCTTAAAAGATTATAACTCGAGGAGAAAAATTAAAATTGTTGTTAGAAGATAGATTTCTTTAAGGCATTTTACACGGTCAATTGGCAGTTCATCCAAATTTGCCTGGAAGCCCTTGAATTCCCTACAGACTTCATTACTTGGATTTTGATGTGTTTAAAAACTGCTTCAATCAGTAAATTGGTGAATGGGATTTCAACTAAGCCATTAAATTATGCTAGAGACATTAGACAAAGGGATCTTCTTTCCCCTTATCTATTCACTCTAGTTATAGAAGGCGTCTCTCGACTCATCAACAAGGTTATTAATACCAATGGAAGGTTTCATTATTATGATAAATTTAGAAGTTCCAAGCTTACCCACTTGATGTTTGTGGATGATTTGATATTGCTTTCAAGATCAGAACCACAATCTATAAGGATGCTAAAGGATCTTCTTATGAAATTCTCTAAATGGTCAGGTCTGAAAGTGAAGGTCAATAAAAGTAGTTTTTATTGCTCTAAAGATGTGAGCAACTCTGCGGAACTCTCCAGTATTATAGAATTACAACTCCAAATGCTTCCTCTAAAATATTTGGGAGTCCCCATTTCGTATGCCAAGCTAAAGTATTCTGATTATATTCCATTTATAAAAAAGGATCAAAGCTCGCATAAATTCTTATCAGAATCGATTTTTGTCTCTTACAGCTAAGGTTGCTCTAATAATTTTTGTTCTTGGAATTCTATACGTTTATTAGATATCTCATCTCATTCTACTCCTAAAAGTAACCAAGGAGATAGATGACATCTTGAAAGCTTTCTTATAGACTGGGAATTCATAGAACTCCAAAAAAGCTAAAGTCAGATGAAGTGAGGTGACTATTCCTAAATAACAAGGGGGCTTGGGGATCATCCCTATATCTTTGATGCAAAAAGTGCTTCTATGTAAATGAATTTGGAGACTTTTTGAAGATAAAAATGCAATATGGGTGAAATGGTTACATGAAACATATCTTAAAACTAAATGCTTTTGGCAATTACCTCTTTCTAAGGAATTCTCTTGGTTCTTCCAACAAATGTTGAAACTGAGACAAGTGGTGTTTCATTTGGTTAAGCATGTTTTAAGAAATGGGTAGAATATTTAGGTTTAGTTTGATAATTAAATAGAATTTAGTCCTTTAATACAAAGGTTTGAATTATCTCAACTTACAAACAGACTTCTAATTAACTCCAGAACGTCTTCTTTGATGAATCACAAGCAATGGGCAGGAAATTTCAGAGGATTCAATTTATTAGTGGGTTATCTACCCTAGATCCTTTATATACACAGGCAAGATGCAGTTACTTTGTTACTTGATACCTCAGGGACTTTTACTAACAAGTCTTGCTACAAGGTTTACAGGAAGGAGGCGGGAATGTTCCGTGATACAATCTTTTGTGAAAACGTTATCTCAATCACACAGCATCCATTTTCATATAGTTGGTAATAAAGAATATGATTCCTACCAAAAATAGATGGTTTGGAACTTATAACCTTATATGCGTGCTTTGTAAGGAGAATGAAGAAGATTGAGATCACTTATTCTTTCAATGCAGCTACTTTAAAGTGGTTTTGAGCAAAATTTTACACCTCCTTTCGGTTACTTGCATCAATTATGATTGGAAATCAACTTTTAATTGGATTATATATATCGTGACTTAGAAGGTGCATGATACCCCTTTGTACAAAACAACCTTCACAATTACTATTTACTCTATATGGAAGGAACATAATAGGAGGATATACAGGTAAGAGAAAGTTGATAACTATAACCTAGCTAATGACACCATCAATTGGATTAGAGCCATCCTTGTAGCTAAATCTAATGAACAGGCACAATCAATAAGAATGAAGACTAGTTGAAATCTATAACCTTTATTGTTAGATTTCATTTGCTTATATAAGTTGGTTTGTAGGTTTAATTACATCATGAAATTGTAATATTGTGATAACTTTGCTATAGTTAATTCAATCCATTATTCAAATTAAAAAAAAACAATTGGGTATGCCAAACTCCGTACCTTTCAAAATCTCAATTTCCTCCCTCAAGTCCTCCTCTAACGACTAATAATCTCAAGTTGAGCTGCTTTTCATTCTCTAGAGACAAGCCATTCTGGATTCCTTATCCCTCAAGCTTGCCCACCTCCTCCAACACTCTCCTCACCTCGGCTCTTGCACCCTCCATAATCTTCCCACCTGTGATGACTCCTATCTCTATTCCTACCTCTTTCCCTTCACTTAGTCTTCCCTCAAGTTTATTCTTCTCACATTTGTTTAACATGAGTAAGCCAAATCGATTCTCAAGAAGTTGTGCGATACCGTTCCCAAACTTGCCTATAACATTTTTCCTAAGAACTGATGGGCCGAGCTACTTTCATTAATATTCCAACGCGCGTTGTTCAATTCACTCAAGTTACAGAAATTTGCATTTTTGACATTCGCCCAGTTATCACAGTACATCGATGGCACTTTGTGTTCTTGCAGTCTTTGGGAATTCTCCCATTTTGACGTCAAGATTATGGCTTGGAATGGGTCGTCAATGTTTTCTGATAGTTCATCTTATCAAAATGTTGTTAGGTCCATGTTGCAGATTGCAGAAGCTGAGAGAGGTAAAGAGAAATATAAATAAAGAGAACAAGAGTATGGAAGAGCTTTCTTTTGTAAATTAATGGTTGAATAACATAAATGTTACTAGAATATGCATTCAGGATAGTATGTGAGTGATTGGATAATATTTTCGATAAAGTGGAAGCCATAAGTGAAGAAAATGGTAAAGACAGGTGGGTTGAGAATAATGCTTTGTTTTTGCATAAGATAATAATAATGGATTAATAATAATTATTGTAATAAATTTTTATATATTTCAATGATGAGCCATACTTTATAGCATGGTAATAAGTTTCATTTCTATATATTTTAGATAGTAGCTAGGTTCTAATATACTAAATAAAAGTAAAATCTACTGTTAAAATATAAAAATAATATTATAATAGTATTGACATAATATTTACTGATGAATAGTTTTATTTACTTAAGATATGTGCTGAAAATGTATTAAAGTTAAACCGATAAGATCGGAGGTTTAAGATTTAACAGATTAAAACCAACTAAACATTGAATAAATTTGAAAATTTTGAAATATGAAGTTTAATATCGAAAAATCCATCAAAAATGTGAAGTTTAATTGAAAAAAGATTTTATTTAATAGAATTAATTGATTCATTTTAATTTATAAAAAATTATTAATTTATAAAAAATTGATAAATTAATTAAAAAACCTTACTGATTTTTAATAACAAGAGTTTTTTTTAAAATCTAACCAAAAAATTAAAATTGAACAAAAATTAAACAATTTAATGTTTTTACGATTAACCTGGTCAAACCGATTATGTTTTTTAACCTGAATATTTTGAAAATATTATGGTTTAAATTAAATACTTCAAAAGATTATGATTCAAATTATGCTCTCATATAAACGTTAGGTAAATACATTTTTTACGTTAAAAACTTGCGCGAAGACTTTAGTTTTTCTGTTTTTTCCCCCTTAATCCTCCGTAATTCGTTGGACCGAACCAGATTACGGATGGTAAATCGTTGTCGTTTCATAGTACCTGTTCAAATGACCAAAATAGCCTCGTTCTCTATCCTCTTCTTCTGTTTTGGCTTTCTTTCTGCTCCAAACTTTCTTGGACCTCTGTAACACCCATGAATTTGTGCCTAATATCTCTTTTTTATAAAACCCTAATTTCATGTTATATAAAATTTCTCACGCCTGAAGATTCTGTCCTTGTAGTCTTTGTTTCGTTGTTTGGAAAGTAAAGATTGAATTGGGGTTGCGAGAAATTCTCATTTGGTGGCTCTTGGGGTCGGTGGCTTCGCTTTCCATTGACATTTAACATTTAAAGTTGAAAGCTTTTTGTGTTTTTGAGGGAGACAAAGTAATGGCATCGAGCTTCCACCAATGGGAATCAGACCCGTTGTTCTCTGCAGCAGAAGTTGTTCAGGACTCTGCCGATAGGTCAGATTGGGCATTACAATCTCAGATTCTTGGAACATTTTTCCTTGGCCTGAATCTAGGCTTAAAATTTTTGGCTCTTGTGTGCTCAATGAGAATGAAAATTATAATTTTCTCTTTGATTGGTTAGTAGGTTTTTGTTTGGCATTATTTATTTAGTTATTAGTTTGTTCGGTCGTTTGATTAATGTGTTCAAACTGAAAATGTCAGAATCCTATGTGCTTTAATATCTGTTCTATTGAATGATCTTGAATTAAGGTTGAAAATTCCTTCTTTTTTTTTTCATTTTTTGTAAACGAGTGTCTTACGTCCGTTCACTTGTGATTCTCTTATAATGTTTAGGATGGAATCAGTTTTTCGACTTCTTGAGCATGAGCAAAGTCTTGTTCATGATGACCATCCTGATCCAAGACTTCTTACTTCGATAGAATATCATAAGCGTGATCTTGCCACAATCCTTGAAACTGCAAAATGGCAGGTACTCAGTGGCGTTAATGCTCTTCCTTTTTGTTTTGTTCTTTTAATTAGCTGATTGTGTTTGTTTTTACAAATCAGTTGGAGGATTTTGAAAGAGCTGTCTGCTTATCAACTGTGGACAAATCTCGAGTAAGTGAAGATGTGATTTCTAGGCATAGGCAGTTCATCAGAGCCATCAAGGAACATATTACTCATGTGGAGGAAAGTATACAGGACCAGTCTATGGTAGATTTCACTAAAAACTTTGCACGCATTGATTTGAGTGAACGTGATAGGGACTTATTGCAATTGTTTCTTACTGGGGGGGATACCTTTAAGCACATTAATCATCATGATTTCGAAGATAGTAACATGTTGAGAAGATTTTTGGATCCAACCTCGGCATCTTGTTTGAAAGATGAAGAAAGTGTTGAGCATGACAGCAGGGAGTTTGAGGTGGAAAAAATGAACGGACGTGTGCATACAGATGATGATCATAATTGCATAATGGACGATAACTTGAGGAAGGGTTCTCATTACTCAACAAGATTAGGCCCTGATGTGGTGGACTCTCTTCAACACTTTTCTTGTAACAGGAATGGTGATGATGATCACTTTGATGTGGAAGCTAATGAAGCTGCACGTAAAAGTTTCATCAATGAAAACAAGACTAGTAGGTTCTGGAACAGAATCAACCTTCATGGTTCATTTAGCAATTCTTGGATACCATGTCAGAATAGGGCCATTAGGAGCTATACAAAGAGGTTGAAAGATGGAGAAGAACAGCGACGAGATTCCCCGACCTACCTCCCACAGGTACAATTTTTTTTTTTTAATAAATATCAAGGGCTTTATTTCCCTTAAGATGATATTGTTGAAGCAAAATGATAAAAAGAGCACCAACACAGCTGGTTAATCAACATGGCATGACTTTTCCACTCAGGAGCATTTAATTTAATTGTTATTTCTAATCTAACGGGAACAAATGCTTGTCTTACTTTTTGTTTATTCAATTGGATGGAGATGCTTATTAGTGGCCTTCCTTTTGATAGGACCAGCATACAGGACTATGGTTCAGCTCAGGGAATGGAAGCATCCGAGGGTTATTATCCAGATTTACAGCAAAAGTAATGCATTGCTGTGTCCAGCTTGGAGCTAGATATCAGAGACGTCCCTATCATATTCAATTCAATCGACACTCAACACGAATAATCTGCGTAACAGTCCTCACGCTCTTATGTTTGGGTATGTTTTCTCATTAACTTTCAATCATGTTCTGTTCTTTTTCCTTTTATTTTTGATAACTTGCGTCTGAAGTTGGTAAGTTTTGATTACAAATATTTACCCCAACCGGTAAGGTTACATCTTTGTGATCAAAAAGTCATTTGTTGGAGTCACATAAACCAGTTCTTTGTAAAATACAAATAGAAGATTGCGTATAATTGATATCGTTTTCCGCAAAACGGGGAGAGTTGTGCACTAAAATTGTTGTTGTTATTATTGTATTTCTAATATAAAGACAAGAAAAAATGTTAGAATTTAGCATTATTTTAGCGATTTAGGCCCTTGCCAACGATGTTTGTAGCGTCTTTTCCCAAGCATTTCACACACAATTGAAAACTTAAAAAAGTTCGACTTCTTGGTGAATGTCAGCAATTATATCTTCTTAATTGCTTAGCAACCAATTGCAGAGATTTTAACGCTGCAATATCAAAATTTTTTCGATCTTTTAACTCTTTTTTCCAAGTGTAGCTTCAGCTGTTAGTTTAGCTCGTCTCTGTTTTTATTTATTCAAGTATAGGTGGTTGTAATGAAAGGAGTTTGTCATGGGTTCAGGTATACTGGTGTCCAAAATTGCTTGAAAAATCTCGTTTTGGAGAGTTCCACCGGTCCATTTTTCAGAATTACTGACCACATCTGAATTCTGCCGCACATTTGGCTCCAGATAAAGCATCTTGGATGTTGATAATGGTTTTGGATTAGCATGGTATTAAGTAGCCATAGTGGTTTGTTTTGCAACCCGGAATTGCAAATTGATCCACCACAATTTGTAAAGCTTATGTCAAACGTATCGTCACGTATTCAATGTGTCTTCTTTGGACAAAGGGTGTATACAGGATGTTTGTCATCCGGCCGAATGAATTGTTATTTGTACTGGAAGAGTTTTTATACATTCAACAGTTCCACAATACTGACTAGAAGCAGGATTGTTGTTCTAACGTGTTTTAGAGTCATTGGTCAAAAGATGTCAAGTTGACGATTAAAATCATATTTAAAAGGAAAAATAAAAACAAAAGAAACTGGCATGTGAGCTTGCTTCCGCAATTCACGACTTTCAGTAGTTTGCAAGTCCACTACCGTACCGTCCGCAGGGCAGTGTGCCAAAACACAGTCGGCCCTGAAATAAGCAAAAGAACCACAAAATCGACAAATTTGGAACACAAGCTATTCAATGCAAAGCATCCAACTGAATTACTTTGCCAGTGTAGAGACTGCAATCAGGATTTGAACTTTGTCTTGCAACTCCTAATAATTTGTCTGATTTCACCTCACCATATAAATAGATGATTGTGAGGACAGGTACCTTTCCATCCAGTTAGAAAATCCAGCCAGTAATGTACTAATATTTACGAGCCATCATCACTGTTGAGAAGTTGAACCACCCTAAACTGCAACTGCGCTACAAATTTCTCCGCACATCTCAGACGTTAAGAGTCCTGATCATACTATACATCTTCCAAGAAATGACAAATAAGAGGCTTCAAACTGACCGCCACTCAATAGCAGTGAACTAAAGGTATATGCCATGATATTCTTAAGGAATAACGCCGCATGTCAAAATCCTGCAAGCAGACATGACAGTTAGGAAAGCAAGATGGTAATATACTGGCCTCTCTAAGATTAGCATAAGTAAAAATGTTGGCAGTTTACACTCTTTTCAAGATACAAAATTATAACTGCCAGCCAAAAAATGCTGTGAGATGATAAGAACAGGATAGTTTGAAAATTGTGTTTTTTCATCTCTGTGTATCCACATGCACATGAACATGGAGAGATGTAAAAAGTTCACAAACGTCACCTTCTCAATCTGACTTCTCGACCTCTCTGAATCTTCTGTCCCAATCTTGGGCTTCAAAGTCTTGCTCAGTGAAGTCTCTGTCTGTGCTGTAGACTATGCGATCCTGCCCTATGACTGTCTTCTGTGCCATATCTCGAGCACTTAAAAGCTGGACAAATTCCAAAAGAGAAAGATGTTACTTCTAAAAGAAGTTATTTAAAACACATCTAGTATAGTACTGAGGTGTATTTACTTTAGTCCAGATATTGAGGTGTACTATATAGCATCAAAGAGATGTCAGAAATCAGAGCTAGTGTATATAAGCTAATCCAAGGATAAACGTGAAAATAATACATTAATATCACCAATATTAATAGTTTTTTCGCAATAGTATCAGCACTTATCTTGAGGTGCAAAATAATCATAAACAAATTCACCCCTATATATACACATGAAAATTGGAATCTCTTACAAGTAGACAGGGTAGTTCATAATTGTCCAGTCAAAAGAAAGGATAAGCTAGTATGAAACAATATTCACTCTTCATTATCAATCACACAGAAAAACAAACTAAAACAAAAGAGAGGCTACCTTCCGCCTAAGTGAAAGATCAGGCACTTCAAGTGCCCGAGCATATTGTTCTCTTGCTTTATTCCTCTTTTCAATTTCAGCATTCTTCTTGAGAGTAAAGAACCACCGAATCAAAGGAATTGCAAAGAAAGAACCAGCATATATCTGTGAATTTCATCATCAAAACAAAATGAGACCAATGCACATTATGTATATCCAACTGATATCTTGGGAAAAGAACTTGTAGTTACAACATAGTTCACACCATACTTCCAACTACAACTTTTTGACAACGATAAAAAGGAATAGATGCTTAAACTGTTTATTGAGCTTTCTTAGTGGGAAAATCGATTTACATTCTTAAGAAGAGCAACAGGGAGTTCAGACCAAGAGACACCTCTATCCTACATCAAATTTAAATGACTTCTCACAATGCAATATTAGTAGGAACATGTAGGCCAAGAATACTCCAAAATCTGTACGAGCCTACGAGGTAACACAAAGAAGCTATGCCTTGTTAACCACTTTCCACAAGATAGTGGTGGAAAAAATGTCAAACTCTGCTAATCAGAATTGAAGAAGGGCAATTAACCCTCACCTGAAGTAAAGGAAAAATTCCAGTAACAAAATTAATGAATCCACTGTTTGTCAGAGCTACATCCCTTCAAAACAAGATGACGTGGAGACATTAGAGAGACGAAAATGTAAACAACCCAAAAAAGGTAATAATTCCGGAATAATGTACTTTAACATGGCTCCAAGGATAATAACTCCAAAAAGATTAATCCCACCCAATCCAACAACCATTGCTCTTTCCGATGCACCAATCTTACTGCAAAATAACAGCCACTAAAATTGGAGAATCAAATTATGTTATTTAAAAAAGTGACATAATCAAGCAAATAAATAACCTGAACTCCCATTTCTTTTCCCTAAGAAACTTCTCAATTCCAATCCAATCTGCCCATCTTCTCCCCACATATTCCTTTCTTCCAATTCTTTGAGAAGAACCAGTCCTTTGAAGAGAAGGGAATCGATAAACAATATTTCCCTACATGATAAGTAATTAGCTGAAATTTGAAAATTAAATTAACTCAACCAAGATAAGAGCTGTCAAAATTCTTACTTTTGCAGGACATCTCTTTACAATGCCATAAGTATTGTTAAACAATTAGTTCTATTCCTAAAAATACTCATAAACATACAAAAATACACGTCCAAATCTTACATTGGTCAAAATTAGTTTCCTACCTCTTCATCAATTTCGGGTTGGCCATCAAAGCGTAGAAGTACTGGTAAAATATAAGATTCATCATTCTGACACAAAGAACAAAAAAGCACTGTAATATGGAGTGACAAAAAAAGGGCAGCATAAAATCAAGGTTACAATCATATTGGCACCATCTCCAAGCAGTTAAAACCATGTGATCATGTTATTGGCTCAAGAAGAACACAAATGCTAATACATCAGAGTTTCAGACAAATATATAAGGAATGATGTGATGAATCTCAAAATGGACCTTTCATATTTTGTCTTTCTCAAATATTTGTGCATGTAAGAACTCCTTATAATATCTTATATGTGGTATGAATTTAAACCAAATAACTGTGAAAAAATTTAACCTCAGAACTAACCTGTTAGCAAGACAATCAGGACAGCAGGAAACATTAACATTAATTAATCTCATAAAGAAGGTATACCATATCTTCCTTGGTAGTTTGTATGTCAAGATAGGGTGCAATTTCTTCAGCTGTGACAACGCCACCATTGGAGGCAATGTATTGCCCAATCTGCAAATGATTATAAAAGGAAAAAGCTAAAAGTCCATGTTGACGGAAAGAACAGCATAAGTTGTGATCATGGTAATTATGCTTTATTTATTTATTTGTTATTACAGCTTGCAATTTAAAAGTTATTGCAACATCTTAGAAAGCTGTTGTGTAATTTGTGATCATGGTAATTATTCTTTATTTATTTATCTGTTATTACAGCTTGCAATTTGCATGCTGTTAAATTGCAAGCTGTAATAA
>JANIHZ010000005.1:63470365-63497054 GCA_027478365.1 Erythroxylum rufum | reverse complement strand
CCAATAAAAATTATGCAAAATTAATGACAAATGACAACAAAATACTGACAATGTGCAATTTATCAAAACTCAATGTGCGGGACCAAAATAAGCATAAAAATCATAGATCAGGAGTCAACAAATGCATAATTACTAGAGAAAACAGGCCTAATTTGTAGTATAAATTTGGTCCAATCAATGTGTATATTGCTTGTTATAGAGGAGCAATTGGAATGTTAACCCCCATACATTGCCGGAACTTTCAAGCATTAGCTTCAAAAGCAGTTTGTGAGTAACCTAGACAGTCTCACTTAATTGCTTAATTTCTGATTAGAAATGATTGAATGAATGTGGATTGATTATGTTGATTTCTGGACAGGAGGTCCGATGATTGTGATATATGTATGTGATATTGAAGTGCTGCTTGTATGGGAATGTGAAGAACTAAATGTGTTCTGAATGTGCCTTTACTTATGAACTAAAAGTGATTCTCAACTTTAATGTTGAATGCCGGACTAAGGTCCGATGATATGTGATAGTGAATAACTGATTATATGTGTTAGATGCATTCCATACATGAATGCACAATCAGATAATGACAGTTGTGACCAGAGTAGCCACAGATCAGAGCTTAAAGCTCAACGAGTGAAAAGAGCCTAAGGCTCACTATGTTTAATGAGTCCTGTATCCCCCAAGCAGATAAGGGACAGGTATTAATGAGCCTGGTATCTAAAATAGATACGAGATAGTTTAGGCACTCGGTCACAACAACGTAATAAATGGAAAGTATCTCATGAGCATTTCATATGCATTTATATCAAGTATGTTTGATTGATTGAAATGTCGAAATTTCCTATGTTGGATTAAAAGTGTGATACATGATCTATTATGCAAAATTGTGAATTACATGTTATGTGAAATGGTGTGTTGCATGAATTGGGTGAACCATTGATGATGGTTACCTCATTGAATTCACAAAAACTCACCCAAAATTTGCAATTATTTTTCAGGCTTGAAGAGTACCCTGTTAGACAAACGGGAGTATACCAACGACATGCAAGTAAGAAATAGAGGTCGGGATCAGTCAGTATTTGCATTAATATTTCCTTTATTTTGTATCAAATTAAGTCTTCCATAGTTTTTATAACTTGTGTATTCAAATAATTCTTTTTTAAAATAAATTTCCAAATCAGAAATGTTTGTATATGATTTTTGCAATGTGATGAAATTTTGACAAGTATTTCGTATTTGTAATAGGCCCAAATGGCTATTGAAATTTTGTGGATTGTATTGCATGACTGAAAAAGTTTACGAATAAAGTGAGCCCAAATTGTTTACTGATTTTCGCGCATTTGATTGTATTAAAAAAAGTTGTATTGAGTTTTGACTGATTGAGTGCGATAGCATACCACCCCGTGGGGCATGGACTCGTATAACACCCATGATGTCAGGTTCGGGTCCTGCGGGAGTGGGGTGTTACATGTGTACTATAAATGGAATATGTTTGAATTTATTCATTTAGTATTTATTCATCTGTATTACGTGAATAATAGGATAAGCATCCATTTCTTGTTATTCATAGGAATGGAAGTTGCAGGGGACAGGTACCGACATCTCTTGAATGAAAAAACGAACCAGATCTTTATCTGAAAAGGAAAAAAAGAGCTAAAAATGATGTGAAAGAACTAAACCTCTTAAAGATTTTAGCTTTGCAATTCCTATGCTTTTCCCAGAAAACGAAGTGAGGAGAATTGAGATTTTAAGAAGAGAAGATGGTAAAGCGTAAAGAGGAAAGCGAGAATGGTCTATGTTCTGATTTATGAAATTATGTAGAACAAATCAATTCCAACTGATTAACAGAAAAACCAGCTAATTCACTACTAAACTGACCAATTTTTATTTTATATAAACAAGTTATAAATTGAAACTAAACTAGACAGCTACCTAATTTACACTATCCTCAATTGAACCGGTCGCTCCGATTCTGTTTCTAAAATATTGAGAAAAAGTGAATAAGTTCTTTTTAAAATGGAAAGATATGGAGGGGCTTTTAATTAAAACAAGTTAAAACTTCCTCCTTTTTTACTTGTTCTCTCTCATATTTATGACTCTCTTTTCTTTTAATCTTTTCACAAAGATTTCTTAAACATTTTTTTTGTAGTTTCTTTAAGTTAGGGCATGATTAATTTATGTAGAGGTTAAAATTAGAAATTGAAAGCTAATTTCTTGTTTCCAAAGAGAGAAATGAAGAGAAAAGAGGGAAAAACACATATCTCTTTAATCTTTTAATTTGTTTTCGTAAATAATCACTATTTTCAAGTATAATCAAGTTATTAAGCATGTCTTGAATAGTTGTTGAGTTCGTGATTAATTTAATAGGTTATATATCAAATTATAGTTAGAGAAAATTAGGAGTTCTAGGGGTATTAATTTATTAAATTAAATTGATCCTTAAATAAAAATTAGGAAATTAAAATTTATTAATTAGAATATACAGATAAAATTGGAGGTTAGAAATTTGGATAAACTTAAAAGGAGTTAAGATTAAGTTGGTCATATGCAAATATTGTCATCTTTCTTTTAATTTAATTTTTTGGATTTTATGTCATTTATTGATTTGTGTTTGTGATTATTATAAATGCTCAGAGTCGTAATAAGGTTCTCTATAATAGTTAATGGCATAAGAATACTTAGTTCGAAGTTCCGAAATATCATATGATTTGATGAAATATTTATGTCTCAATAACTAATATATTGGTAATCAGTTTAATAATGAGTATTATATATAACTATATGTGATCTTGAATTATACTTAAATAGATTGTTAAATGAATCTTAAAGAGAAGGTGACGAAAATGAAATTAGTATGTTTTGTTTCCAACAAAAACATTCTTTGAAATCATATAATCATAACATCTTTTTCTGATTGGTTTATTTGTTTTGGCCTATTATTTACAAAAGATAAAAGTGAGTAGATTACATACTTTGTGATTAGGATTTACATGATGATTTGATGATTAAATCATATTCCTATGCCTTTCATGATTGATAAGTTGAATTATTTGTTTTACTATCTTGTGAATCTGCATAATAAAAGAACAATATATGGGTTGCAATTTTTCTTAATATTGAATTTCCATGTTATGAAAGTTATAATGAAGATTGAGTATTGGATGCACGTGATCAAAGGGTGAAGATTCATAAATTTTGTCTAGTAACTCTATATTGGTGGGGAGAGGATATATATATAGTTTCACTTTATTCTTTTAATTATTGGTTTATAAGTGAGTTTTATGTCATTTTTATACATGTACGAAGGGAGATGAAGTTATAAGATTTGGATAGGTGGATGAGAACTTATATTTTGAATTTGTAAACGCTTGATAAATTCTTTCTAAATTATATATTATTGTCTCATTTATTCTACTGATTTAAATTAGTCCTTTTTATATAAGGTAAAAAGTGAATGTTACTTTCATTGGGACATATGTGAGTGTAATTCAATCTCACTCTTGTATAATTGTTGACATTATTTCTTTCATTATATTTGATATTATTATTTACGTAGATATATAGGTAACTAAATAATTCATTTATATCTCCATTAGTGTTATTGTTATCCTTCATTTTAATGACTAAGAAGACTTAACTAATTTTGTACTCTTAGCTATTCTATAATGTGGTTGTTATTTCCCTTTTATATTCAACCTTATATGACTATTGATAGGTCAATATTTTACATAATATTTGAGATTTCAATTACTTAGTAGTTGATACTTTATTGCATGCTTTATACGTATTATATAATTTTTTCCCTATATTTAGTTCATTATTTTGTAGGTTATGATTTTAAGGAGAAAACACAAATGTGAGTACAAATTTCTCTCCATTTTTCTAATAGATAATATTTTGGAGTCATTTGGAAGATAAGAAGATGGATAACAATTTTGTAGAAGATATAAGAAGTCAATTCTAGCTCGAGGATGTTAAAAAGTATAGAAGTTTGTTAAATAAGGCAAAATAGGCGTTGAACTCCAAATGATGATAGGCGCCTATCTTTTGCAAAGTTTAAGATGAGAAATAGAGCAAAACTAGTATTCACTTTTATTATTTTATGAAGAAAGTTACGAAACAAAACTAGTGCCAATAATAATTCAGTGTCACGCACTAGTTATATATGACTTTATAATGAATAAAAGATACATAATTAAACTAACATTGAGGATAAAAGGTACAAACATTGAGGATAAAAGGTGCCCAACATTAGTTCTCAGACACAACTTATAAGGATGAATTATTTTTTAAAAGTTTAAATAGTTTTAAACTTGATTTTTGGAAACCTTAACTATAAATGCTTATATTAGATTTAACCTAACACAAAGTCAAAGGGCAAAGAAATATAAGCTAAAACAAGTACATCTACACTTGCTCATAACCTTTAGTATACCACTTGGTGAAGACACGATCACTGTTATTCAATGATCCAAACACTTCCTCTAAATTTCCTTATAGAATACAAGTTTTTTATGATGTGTTTTTCATACTACATGAGAGATCGAGCAATGAAATATTAAATCTCGATTAAGGTGGACTCTTTTAAAGAGTGGGACCAGGTTTATGATGCATTTATGATGAGCTATTTTCCCTCTATATAAGACCATTAAACTAAGGCTGAAAATACAAAGCTTTGCACAGAAGGAAGGGGAAGTAATCCATGAAGCCTAGGTTGCTTAACTAGTGTCCATGTCACCATTATTGCTTATAGTTAGTGATGAAGTTCTTATATGAGGGCCTTTCATTGACATATTAGACTTTGGTTGACACTGTAGCTTAAAAGACAATATACATAAAGAATATTCAGGAGTTTAAGGAGATTATAGAAACCTTGGTAAGGAATTCGTCAACCAAAGTGGTAAGGAAAAACTGAAAGTACCTTTTTACAAGGTTAAGACAATTTCAGAATTAGCATCACAGAAGTTAATCTCTCAAATCAAGTAAAGATGCTTAAATTATGATATAGGCAATAGGGAGGTGTGTTACCATTGTGGCATGTATAGGCCTTCTTCTTATGCATGCATAAATACTGAGTCACCCTCAAGTTATAGTGAGGAAGCAAAATATATGGTTTTTTATGAAGGAAAGCAAGTTGTAAGGAATAATCCCTTCTCCAATACTTATAATCCAGATTAGAGCCAACATATAAATTTATCATATAAAGAGTAGGGTGTTGGAGCTAGTAGGCTTATAGGGCCACTTGATTACCATCAATAACATCAAATTCAATGACAACCATTATCATATGATGATGTGATGAAGAAGATATTCAAGCAATTTGTTTCAATTATCAATGCAAAATTAGAATATGTGATATAGAGGCGCATTTGGAACGTCAACCCACAGACGTTGACGAGACTTTCAGGCATCAGCTCAGAAGCTATTGGTGAGTGACTTAGACGGTACTCTCAATTTTTAATTGTTTATAATCTTGTGGCAAATAATGGTGGGTTTGATTTTTGTTTCTGATTGTGGATTCCGGATAGAAGGTCCGATGTATTGGGGAGCTATGACATAGAAGTGCTACTTGTATGGGAATGTATGACCTACTTGCTTATGATGTGATAAATTATGATATATATACTGCTTAATTGTGACATATGCATTTCATACATGAATGCATTAGCACTTAATGACAGTTGTGACCGGAGTAGCCACCGAGAGCTAAAAGCTCAACGATTGTATTCGGGCCTCGAGTCCCACAGTAATTCAGAGCCTCAGGCTCAACGATTAATGTACCCATATTGGGACAGTTCAGGCGCTCAGTCACAATACCGTAATAAATTGGAAAAGCGTCACATGCACATTTCATATGCATTTGGTTTAATCTCTTTGATTGAGTGAGAGGCGAAATGCCTTATGCTTATGTGCAAAATGTAAGTGTTGCTTATGTGATTATATGATATTTTGATCAATGTGCAATTATGAAATTTCTGTGATATGCTTGATTGTTGCATGAATTGAGTGAACCATCGATGATGGTTACTTCACTGAATTTGCAAACTCATCCAAAATTGCAAAATATTTTTCAGGACCGAGAGTAGACTCCTAGCTCCAAAGGGACTTTTTGAGCCGTGTAGATCATTTTGGAAAGAGAAGTTATGACTCACAGGTCGGTCAGCTGGGACTTTTGGGATGACCTAGATAGAGCGAACGTTTTTCCCTCTTTTAGTAACATATTGTACTAGGTTTTGAAGTGTTGTACAGACAGTGAAAAACAAACAGCTGTATAGATTTCTGATTTAGATGAAATGAAATGAGGAAAATTTTGGGTTTCAAAAAGTTCATGATTTTATATTGATGTTTTATTATTTTGATGCCATGTGAAGTATAGTAGTGATTGTTTGTAGCGCACTCTTACCGTAGGAGATGTATCAGAATGACCTACGGGCGTCTCAGTGCATACCTTGCGGTAAGGGGGTGCTACACAACCGAAGCCTTATAGCATCCTCAGATACCCCATTTTGCTTCAACATTTCACAAATCTCTAAAAATTGTTGTAGGTGGACATGCGGGTTTTCTATCGGGTGCCCTCCGAATTGATTATGCTGCACCATTTGTACAAGGCCAGGTTTTAATTCAAAATTATTTACTTGCATGAGGGGCCTTGTAATGCTTGGGCGAAATTCTCCAAAATCTGGGACCGCATGATCTCGCATAGTTCTCTGATTATGTTCAGCCATTTTCGATTTGACTGTCTCTTCTGTTGGAAAAGTTGTAGTAAATTCGGGTTCGATTTGGCATTTCTGCACAGGTTGTGCGTTAGATGCTTTTGCCCGTGCTTTTCTAGCTTTTGCTTCCTTCCTTAGTGCCTTAGCTGTCTTCTCGATTTCAGAATCAAATAATAATTCTTCGGCACTAATGGACCTTCGCATAGACTAAGTATAACACAGCAAGACCAAACGCAAGGTACAGAAAACGCAAAATAAGAAGTAGACAGCAAAGAGAACAAATAAAACAAAAATCAATTCTAACAAAATCTATTAACACAAAACAAAAAGAAAAACAAAAGTGTCCAATTTAACCAAACAATCAGTCACCTAATATTACTCAGGGATTACTCCCCGGCAACGGCGCCAAGAAACTTGATGCAACTCCTCAAGTTCAAGAGTCTCAAGTAGTATAATATAAAATCGTCCACAGGGAGTAACTATGTAAGTACTAGGTTTGGATCACTCAATTAATTGGACTAAGCAGTTGTGTAGGATTGGGGAATTAAATTCAGAAATTTAACTATCAAAAATAATAAAATCAATGCTAAACAAAGATGTGAATATCTCTAAGGGGTTAATCCGAATAGAATGTGGTAAGCTTCAAGAATGGTTCTACTTTTAGCGTTTTCTGTGGACTTCACCTGGATCAATTTATTAGGTGAATTTTTGTTGATAGAAGGTTGAGCCTAGAATTTCTTAGAACCTTTTTCAAGGTATCAAAGTAGTATTATGCAATAATCCTAACCTACTATTGTAGCCTAGCAATCAAGCATAACCCATTAAATTCTTTACTTACCTGGTTTTCTCTCACAAATTCAGTATATGTCTAAATCTGAAATTTATAAGTTCCCTGTTTGGAGTTCCGTTATCAATTTTCACCTATCGGTTCTTCAATTAACAACTAATGTCAAGTAATAGTTGGCCAAACACAATACCAGCAAAATTAATCTCAAATCAGAGAAATCAAAACCAAAAATCCATACTTCTAAATCAACCAAGATTTAATCCACAAAAATTAGCTAAAAGCTTCAGCCCAACCTTGAAGCTTTGAGGAAACTACTAAATCATAATAGGATGAAGACCACATAGATCAAGATCAGAGCAATCAACATTAGAACAAATCAAATAATAAAACAGAGCAGGAATAATCCCTTTTCTGAGTCACCCTTTATCTCTGCTCACTGTGTGCGTTGCATGCGTTTGGTGGTTGCTCTCCTGATGGTCGTCAAGCCTTCCCAGTTGCGTGTGTTGTTTCATTTTTTGTGGTGCGTCAAGTCCTTTACTGCGTAGTGCGTCTCTGTAGTCTCCGCGTGGTGTGCCTGGTGTGCGTTCCTCTTGTTGGCGTCTCTACGTGGAGTTGTGGTGGGTCTTCTCCCAGCTGGTGCGTCACTACGTGGTTGTTTTGGTGGTCATGCACTGAAGCTCTCCCTTCATGTTTTCGTTATTTTCGTGCCTCCCCTCTGCTCTAATGTTCACGCACTTCAACTGTAGCAAGATATTTGTGCCTCCATGGTTTGCTCTTCTAACTGGTGAGTCTCCCCTCTAGCTGTCGCGCCTCCACTCCCCCCTTTGTAACCTTTCTTAGTGAGTCGGCATGCTGGAGCTCCCTGGTGCATCCACTGTAGCTAGCTGTTGGTGTCTGCATGGTTTGTGTTTTGGATGCCTTGGTGATTCAGCCTGGTCTGCGTTGGAGGTCGCCCCTATAGCGCGATTTTCATTTCTTTCTTGTGTGTGTGTCGGCCTCCCCCTATACTGTAGCTAGACTTCACAATTTAATTGCTCCACTCCCCTTAAAACCTAATCCACCCGACTACGTTTTCATGTTTCTCTTCTATGCTTGCTCTGCGACAATGTTTTGGATTTCCCTTTAATGCTACGTTTTCTCTTTTTTCTGCCAGCGTTTTGCTTGGACTGTTGTGGTCCTTTACAACTAAAATCAAGTGCACTTCCTACAAATTAAGCATGAACAATTATAAATGCAAATTCAAGTAAACTAAACAATTTAGCAGGAAAAATATGTATAAAACCCAATAATTAATCCAAAAATTAAGGGGAAAATGTCACTCATTCTAATGAAAAAATGCATCCAACACCAATTACCTCCGCGAATGTGGTATTGAGCATCGTATTGTTGTCCCTATACCCATGAGCAGAATGGTGTTTCTGAACGCAAAATACGTCACGCGGTTGATATTGGGTTGTCGTTGTTGGCTCATTCTGGTGTTCCCTTTCAGTTTTGGTCCCGTGCTTTCTTGGCAGCAGTGTATCTTATTAATCGTCTCCCAACACCGGTGCTATCCAATCTCAGTCCATTTCAAAAGTTGTTTGGACATCCTCCTGATTATGGGTTTCTTCGCATTTTTGGTCGCACTGTCTATCCTTTATTACGTCCATATAATAACACAACTTCAATTTCAGGACGATAGCATGCGTCTTTCTGGGCTGCTCACTGCCATCAAGGATATTTGTGCTTTGACCCAGACAATAATCGGGTTTATATCAACCAGCATGCAAAGTTTGATGAAGCTTGTTTTCTCTACAAATAGTTAGCTCATCGACAATCTTCTTCAACTATTCTTGGTCCTACTATTGCTACTGGCGATTCTGCTCCTTGGCTTGCGATCACCTCTCCAATTCATATTTCATCTCCTCAACTTTCGGGCTAGGCATCTAGTTTTGTTCCCTTGATCGCTAATCCTTGTTTGGATTCATCCCATGGCTCATTTCACTCACCAAGTAGTCTGCAAGACAGGTTCAGTCCTATTCCAAGCCCATGTGCCACATCTACTAACTCTGATGGTCCATTGCCTGGCCATGGAGACACTCGTGTCCCATCCACTGCAACCCGTGCCTCATGCACTATGTCTAGTGCTCCTGCTGGCCCAATGCCATTGCCTGCTGGTCCGTCTGCAGCATGTAAAATTGCTACTGACCCATTGCCATCGCATGGGGGCCACCATGCTATGGTCCTTCGTCCTCATCCTAAAAAGAAAGAACTGCAACTGGTTGTGCAGACGCAGGATTGCACCAACGTGCCTGACATTTCAAAACCTCTTGCTTCTCCAAGGTGGTGAAACTTTCTGACTGGAGAGCCGCCATGAGCACTGAAATCACTGCTTTAATTAAGCATGGTACTTGAGATATAGTTCCTCGACTACCTGCAGCTAATATTGTTGGGAATAAATGGGTATATAAGCTCAAACGTAATTTCGATGGTTCAATTGAGCGTTGCAAGGCACGATTAGTCGCTAAGGGGTATACTCAGCAGGAAGAAGTGGACTATAATGCCACTTTTAGTCCCATGATCAAAGCTACAACCATTCGTACTGTGCTAGCTCTTGCTGTTTCTAATGGTTGGTATCTCAATCAGTTAGATATCTCCAATGCTTTCTTGAATGGCGCCCTTGATGAGGATATCTACATGGCACAACCTCAGGGGTTTGTTGATGCTCGTTTTCCAAATTATGTGTGCAAATTGCGCAAGTCGATCTACGGTCTCAAACAGACACCTCGTGCCTAGTTCCAACGCTTGAGCTCATTTTTGGAAAGTATTGGTTTTACAGGCTCACATACTGATTCATCCCTTTTTATTTACAACCATGATAGTGTTGTGTTATACTTGTTGGTCTATGTCGATGATATTGTTATCACAGGTAGTAGCACTTCACACGTTCACGAGTGTGTGGCTAAACTCAAGGCTGAGTTTGAGTTACGTGATCTGGGTGCTCTCGCGTACTTCTTGGGCGTTGAAGTTATTCGCAGGGGTGCTGATATTTTCTTGTCTCAAAAGAAGTATTTAACTGATCTCCTTCATCGCACACATATGCACGGTGCCAAAGGTGTCAACACCCCGATGCCATGCACAGCCAAATATACACTTCAGGATGGAGATCCTTTGGATAATCCAGAGTTATACCGCACCACTTTGGGTTCTCTTCAATATGCCTGTCTCACAAGACCTAACATTGCCTTTTCTGTTAATAAGTTGTGCCAATTTATGTCTACTCCAACAACGGTACACTGGGAGGCTTGCAAATGATTGCTTCGGTATATCAAGGCAACCACTGATCAAGGTCTTCTTTTTACCAAATCTTCTACAACTCAACTCCAGGCTTTCACCGATGCTGACTGGGCTGGTGGACAGGATGACAGGTGTTCCACTGGCGGATTTGCTATTTACTTGGGCAGGAACATAATCAGTTGGTCTTCCAAGAAGCAGCCAACAATTGCTCGATTGTCCATAGAGGCTGAATATCGCTCACTTGCCAATACCACAGCTGAACTGATTTGGTTACGATCGCACCTGAAAGAATTGGGTCAATCTGCTACTCAACAGGCCATTCTTTGGTGTGACAATGTGGGGGCAACTTTCTTAGCTCATAATGCGGTGTTTAAGGTGCATACAAAACATGTAGAGGTCGATTTCCATTTTGTTCGCAAGCAAGTGAAGTCTAGTTTTTTATCCGTTCAGCATTGCAGCACCAAGGACCAACTTGCTGACATCTTCACCAAGCCGTTATCTACAGCTCGGTTTCAGGATCTTAAATCCAAGCTCAGGGTTTCTTGCATCCACCCTGAGCTTGCTGTTAGATGATAAGGATTAGCACGAGATACTAGCGCAATATCCTTACCAGATCTCAGCATTTAGCACAACAGAATATTGTTAGCATAACGAACTTAGATGAGAAGATAGAATTGTTTTGTATTTCAAATGATGTATAAATTGTGCATAAATACACACACTACTGTATACAACGTGAAAGCTTCAATAACCTCAAAATACATTTCTTAATAGTTGACTAAAGCAGTACACAAAACTTAGTACAAAACAAAACCCACTAACCTCAGCCGATGAATAAAGGAAGACACAAAAGGAAGAATAACACAAAAGCACCGAAACGAAGCAGGGAACCGATGCACGACGAAGACGCAGAACAAAAACGCTCTCAGGGAACCAAAACACGCAAAGGAAGAATATAGATGTAGAAGGAAGAAGATGGATGGTGAGAAGCGAACCGACGCTCGCACACGGTGACACAGAACCGATGGCAAGAGAGAAGAAGAACGCGAGGTGAAAATGAGGACGGGGGGTTAGGCTTCGTGCTAAGATCAGATGTTTAACGAAAACGACGTCGTCTAGTAACAACGTCGTTTTCGATTTTACAAAAATACTGAAGCAAAAGTAAACGAGGGTGTTTAAATTTTAATTTTACCGACGGAATACACTTCTGTCGATACATCCCAATTCATTTGTGTTTTACTAAAAACGTTATAGTCGAAGCAAACGACGACGTTTAACTTTCAACTTACTGATAGAATACACTTCCGTCGGTAAACGACGATGCTTATCTTATCGCCTACTGTTCGTGCCTCTTTTACTGACGGTAATTCCTATTTCGTTTCTATATTTCATCGCAAAAATCAGCGGGATAGTTTCTCAGTCAGCTCTATTGACGGATTTTTTTCGTCGCAAATTACCATATATTAGGACAATTTTACCAACAGAATATGATTTTTCGTCACTAATTTTTAACGGTATGATTTCTGTCGATAATTTTCCGTCGGAAATCGGTAATTTTCTTATAGTAACTCTCTCTTTGTTCATCTCCTGCCTATTTATAGACAGGAGAATGAAGTTTGTTATCTTATTAGGCATGTTAGGCACAAAGCCAACCAAGTTTGACAAAAAGATTACCAGAAAAGGATTCCACAATAAGTCTTTTAACCTATAAGAGAACATTAAAAAATCCGCAACTTAACTTAGCCATCTCTGGGAGTGTTCCCATAGATACCGTAATCTTCGACCACTAAAAAATTAGTCACAGAGAACAAGAAGTTCCAATGCTAAGTTATAAATGTAAGTACTAGACAAGGAAGGGTACCGGCACTGATACATCAAGAATAATTTTGTTGTATTCTTCTGTATTTCAACGAACTCCTTTATTCAACAACCTGAGCCCAGTAGCAAAAGTTAGCGTAATGTTTTCTTTTACTTTGCTGTTATTGGCTAGTTAATTTATGTAAGACAAGTAATTATTGCACTAAATTAAATTGAATGGACAAGATAAATAAATAAGATAATGAATACAGACAACATATTGCCATTTGGAAGGTCGGTCCGGATTTAAAGCATAATGCTTGTTCGATACAAAAATAGGACAAGCTGAAAATAGGTTTAACATATGAGTTGTATTGGATGAAAGCCACACGCTAATTGAAACTAAGAGAACTGTAGGCTACAATAGTCTTAAAAGGTTATGGACAAAAAGATGAGTTTATTGTTTTGACTTAGATTATAAATGAATTTCAACCTGTCAATATATAGCAACGGATTTAGAAATCGTGTTCAATGCAACAAGTCATCCTATAAATATATGTGTGTGTCTGTAATTCCAAGAAGTCAGTTTTGTTAGCGAGGAAAATGGCTACTCGCATTTCCTTCTCTGCCTTCTTTGTCTCGTTTTTGCTCTCTGTGGCTTATGCACATGATCAAGAAGGAGGTCGGTTCCTCTCTCGGTTTAAGGAGTGTTCTTTTCAAATGCATGCATTTTCGTTTCCTTCTTTCCATGTCCTCATCAGGTTATAAATGGTGACATATTGTCAGAATCCTGTTGTAATATTTCAATATTTGAAAGAAATTGTTGTACGAACAAATTTGGGAAGCAACTACAGATGAATTTGGTTTGACAATATTTATGATCTTCCATGCCCTGCCTGATGCTAAAGCTTCAGCTTTTCTGCAATTTTCTTTTCATGGAGTTCCTTCTTTTACAGGATCCAGTCAAGTCATATATATGCAGTAACAGATCTGAGTTTAACCACCGGGATAATTCATAGATTAATTGGATTGAATCTTGACCGTGTTTGTTTTTCTTTTGATTAGCAGTGAAATTCACTTATAGTCCTCCAAATGGCCCTGACAAGTGGGGAAGCCTAAGCCAAGGTTACCATGCGTGTTCAGATGGGAAATCACAATCTCCTATCGACATTAAAACGCGCGAAGCTGTGAAAAGCAACGGAGATGCCTTCTCTAACAGGAACTATAGTCCTTCAAATGCAACTCTCGTCAGCCATTGTAACGCTATTGGGGTTTGTTTCCTCCCTCTATCTCTTTATTTATCTTTCTTTTTCTATTTTTTTGTTAAGTAAAAAAAATAGAAAAATTACGTGGTATTTTTATTTATCTTTTTCTATTTTTCATTTTCATTAATTACGTGGTATTATATTATTCATATATCTATATTTATATAATACATTTACACATAAGATTGATCATAAATGATAAGATATATTCCCTATAAATATAGATATTGATTTCTCTTGATAATTTTTACTAAGCAAGATGAAAATCTTCTTTTACTCAGCTTAATCTAAATAAAAAATGATACTTATATAAAACTTTGAAGTAATAAAAAGAATTAAAATTTGCTAATAAGAAACCAAAAATACTTAATATAATTGACTTAAGTTTCTTCAAAAATGCACTTTTACTCTTTTCTTAAAAGGCTATTTAAATTTGAGTTTTATAGATATTAATATCTTAAAATTCATCATTCATCCCTTTTAATAGTTTTGTAAGTTATGGTAACTCTAAGTTTTAAGCATTTAATGGTTGTATAAGTTTTCATGATCTTTTTAAATTTAAACACTTATTATTTTTCTATTGTTTCGTTAGTTTTAAGGACTCATTCATTTAAGTTTTCAAATTTTATTTTGTTTAATGATTTTATGAGTTTTAATATCCATTTTAAGTTTTAAAAATTATATATAGCTCTTTTAATGGTTTTTTTATAATTGTTATGACTCATTATAAGTTTTTAACATTATTGTATGTATTCTTTTACAACTATTATATAAAGAGCAAACCGTATCTAACAGTATCTAATAGTTGTAAAAGAATGCATACAGTAATATATATTTTTTAATTTGATTGTAAATTTTTTTACATTAAATTTCATTCTTTTATTTATTTTCTTTTGAGAATGTAAAATTTTGATAATTATGAAAATTCTACTAATGATCAATTATTTAAATTTTATTGTTATAAATCTTAATATTTTCTAAATTTATTTAAATCAATTACAATTTCAAAAGCAAAGAGAATTTGCATACTTATTTTCTGTTATTTTTTTTTATTCGTATACCTATGAACTATATTTATAATATTAACATTTCAGATATTACATTTACAATTTTTTGCAGTTATATAATAGGAAATAACAGAACTTAATTAAGGAGTTCCTACATTATTATTTGATTTGTATACTTGTAAATATTTTAATTATTTTAATATTGAAAATAATTTTTTATAAATTATACAGACAAGTTGTGCTTCTTCTTCTTGTTACTAGTATATGTTATATATTGAGACATTAGAGACAACATTCAATTTAACCTTGAAATTAAACATTTAAGATTCCAATACTAAAGATTCTTAGAGAAAAGATTTGTGGCTCAATTAATAATTACTGCTAGGATTATACATGGTGGAGACTACATTCATGAGAAGGAATTAGATTAACAAGCACCAACAGAGGTGTTATAAGCATTTACAAGATATAACATTTTAAAAAGTTAAAAATTATAGAAAAATTAATCTAACTAGCGAATTGAGCTCATCTAGATATTGCAATATAACATATGTTTAGGAGAATTAATCTCATTTAGCTGCAAGTGATGGTTGATAATCTTAACTTCAAATTGCAATCCAGATATACATACAGAATTAGCATCATCATCAATAGTTCTTTCCATTCTTCTTAATAATATAGCTAAATCTAGTACTATAATAAGAGTGATAAATATACAAGTATCCTACTGAGATTAAAAAGGAGAAATTTACTCTTCCATGCCATTATGTGATAAGATGAAACATGTTTATTAATAAAATCCAAATTTCGGAAGGAACAAACTAAAGTTCAGCACATGAGAATCTGCAAAGATTAAGCCAAAACCAATATTTACTGTTTCAAGTGCGGTGGAATTTACCGTGTAGCCTGCTCTGAGACACACAGAAAATCAGGATGACAAAAGATAAAATTAGAAAGTGTCACAATTTTATTGTCAATTATCAATAAATCATAGCACTTCTGCTAAGAAATTTTCCTTTGTGCAGGTGAAAATTGTTGGCTCTGGTGGAGGCTTGTCAATAGATGGCAAGCAGTTTACCTTGAAGCAATTTCATTGGCATACTCCTTCTGAACACCTCATAGATGGAGTCCAGTATGATATACATATATTTTCTCTCTTTATTTTCAGCTTTTCCTGTCTACTACAGAATTGCACATCGGTGCATGTTGTTGGAAAGGAACATGCTCAAACTAGAAATTCACTTGTCTCTTTAAACTGAAATTTTGCAGATAAAGAAATACGAGTGTGTCTTCTATTAATAAACCATAAATCTCGACCTTTTTTTTTTTGAATACAAAAGCATGCATAGAATATTAGTCGTAAGTTACTATCCACTTCTGCAGATATGATGCGGAGCTTCACATAGTTCATCAGTCAGATGATGGGCAGTGCTACGCAGTTGTAGGAATCATCTTCCAATACGGTCCCCCTGACCCTTTGATTTCCAAGGTACGATACCACTACTAGTCACTACATATCACCACACTCTATATGCCCTAGTTCGGGAGTGCCTTTTGTAGGATTCTGATCAAATAAAAAGGGTTCTTGCATTTATGGAAAATAATTACGATCAAAATATATCTTTAAAAAAAGGGATTTTTTTAACGATGTAGTTAAATAATTTTGTTTTCGTATATACAAAGTTCTATAGATTATAAACATATTGGAGAGACTATCGTGATTTCTTCTTCTTTCTTAGGTCCAACATGAAACTCAAGTAATTATCCAATCCTGTTAGTAAATATTTTAAAAGTAGAGTAGTTGAAATGCATGTAAGACGAAGAATGAAAAGTAGAAAAGCCATACATATGTTTGATGCAAGGCTTAATATGGTTGCAGCCAAGCCGGCCTGGCAAGGGCATCCGCTCAGGCTTATTTTCATAAATAGTAAATTAATGTTTATTTTTATTTTTATAAAAATTAAAATAAAATAAAATAGGACTCACTCTTATTTTATAATGAATAACAAAAAATGTTATTATTATTTTTTTATTCTTTATAAAAACTCATAAGTAAAAATAGGGCTCTTTTTTCACTTTTCTCATAATGTATAAAATACTGTGGCTGCATTGCAGCTCCAACACGGATTAGAGGAACTGCAGGCCAAGGGAAATTGCAAACCAGTACTTGAAGGCCCTCACGTCACCTTGGACAATCTGTATGATGCTGTCCTTAAAAAATCATCGCAAAGTTATTACAGATACCTTGGTTCTCTCACCACCCCTCCTTGCAGCGAGAACGTTGTATGGACCGTCCTTGGCGAGGTAATACCTATGCACCATGTCTTTCCTTTTTGTATTTCCAAATATTCATCAATCTGTCCTGTTCGAACATAAAGATGCATAATGAAGCTGAAAGGGAATCGTTTATTCTCTTCTTAAAAAACGGAAAATTAACATAAAATAATGTGTCGACAATAAATGTGTAGCTAAGTACGATCTCCAAGGAGCAAGTAGAATTACTAAAATCTACTCTGGAGGTTGAGAGCAAGTCCAACTCAAGGCCTGTGCAGGCGTTGAATGGTAGACAAGTTTCGGTATACTCTAAAGCGAGCTGAAGTAGATTCATCGTTTGCTCTTGCTCCTCCTGTGGTCAAAAACAGAAGAAATTATTAACCAACTTTGTATTTGTTCTCTTCAGTAACCAATTCTCTATTTGTTCTCTTCCAAATATTGATGTTTAACTTATGTTGTATACGCTGCATTCTTTTATTTTTGCGTCTCAAGCTTTTATTCATACTAAATGTGTTCTGAATTGTCAAAAAATGCACCCAAAATAAGAATTCCAAATTTAAAATTTTGAAACAAAAGCAAGATGAATTACAAATTTAAGAGAGAAAAGAGAGTAAAAGCTGAAGAGTTAGGGAAAACAAAACAGGGGAAGTATTTTATTTTGAAGATATTTGAGGTAAACAAAAGTAGAAGCTGTGGAGGAATTGTTAAAATTCAAGTATCAGATATTAATATTATAGTTCAAGAATTCAAGCAAGATAAAAATTGCACTCAACCAAAAACTTCTATTTATGCCAAAACACTCACAAGTACTTAAAATAATACAACTTAAATCTCAGGGGCAGGTGAGTTGATAAGGGGCTCTCTTGGTTTAAATAAGGTCGCGGATTTGAACCGCCCTCATATATGCAGTTATTTAAAACTTGAGATCAGAACTTTACTTCCCACAAGGGACCTACCTGGCTCGAGCGAGGATTAGTCTGGAAGTAGATGGTTTAAAAGTGTCTTCCTATAATTGGGACCCTTCTAAGATACCTCGTAAAAAACAAAACAAATAATAATAATTATACAACTTAAGTTCTTTTACAACGGGTCTTTTAGTTTAATATAAACTCGTACAAATAAGTTTTAGAAATTTAATATTGGACACAAATGAACTGTCATATATTAAGGCACGAGAGATGGAATATTGTTTGTCTAAAAAATAAATAATTTTGGCTTCATATTTTTTCAAGCTTTTTGTCATTATTTATTAGAATTAATTAAAAAAATTCAAAAAATTTTCAATTTCTTAATTATAGCTTGAATTATAAAAATGACAATTAAATATTTAAAATTTTAAAATACCCAACAATTTAGAATTGAGAATATTTTGGAAAACTTACACTTTTTGTCAATATATTTGGTACTTGTTCGACTGTGTCCATTGCTTTCATTTATATCTCCTCATGGAATATGTTCTGTCCCAAATAATAGTAAATGCATGAAATGTTAAATTCTTTTCTAAGAATAGAACTGACACATTATTACAATACAACTGGTGATGTAAATCCCCCAATACTTAATTATACTAACCTAGTACACTGCCATAATTGTTGCTCTATATTTCACTTCACTACTTGATAATTAAACTTTTGGTTAAGTCTTACTACTAAAACGTAAATTCAATATATACCCAGTTGTTGATCAAAGTGTATTAAGAAAACCTTTCACAATTGCTAAATATGAATTCTATGGGTTTTACATATATTAACTAACAACTCCTATTGTATATGACATGTCAGGTCGAGTGAAATGGTGGTAAATGAGACTTTATTATAATTGTCTATACATCATTATGTCTTTCAATTCAATTCATTCAGATGAGCATAGCTTCCATTTAGTCTCTATTGATGTTGACATCGACTTATAATCAAACATTCCGAATTTTGCTAATAAATCTCTATTATATGTTCCCAATCCCATACACAAAAATGATACGACAAATTTTAAGAAAAGCACATACTCTTTTAGACTTGCTGACAACAAATAGATTTGTACTTTGTTTTCCATATATCTTCATTGCCATAACTAAGACATATTGTTTTCTTTAACAATTAATTCATGTTTTTCAATATTAGAGATTTTAGAAGAAGAAACTTATTTCATGTCAGACAAACTTTAGCAACTATTTAATCTAATTTTCTTCTTTAATCAAACAAGATCGTTTCCTTAAAAAAGATGGAATATCCACAATCTATTAACTATTTTACACTCAATAAATTTTATGAGAAATTACAAATATAATAGGCATCATAAAGAAGTTTGATTGTTACATTACCACTACTTATTGTCAACAGTATCTTTACATTTAACTTGTATTTCGTTATCATCTTCAGATACTATTATTTATTTGTAAGACTCATCAAGCTCTTTTAACAAACACTTCATATTTCTCGTATGATTATAATAGTCACCACCAAAACCATATGTTGTTTGACACTTCTAGTTCTTCATTTCAAGTTATTAATAGCTTGACTTTCTCTTTCTCCTCTTCTTTTTTAACATACTATAGTTTGTTTTCTTCTCTCCTTTTAACATTTAATTTTTACATGCACATTTCATTTGCAATTATGGCATTAGATACATCCTCTCCAACTTTCCTGTCTTCCACCATATTCCTTGTGCTTAACCTGTTCATTGACACATAATCTTCCTTTGCCATAGTCATTTCTGCGTCTGAATCTTCGTCGTTGTCCTCTACCCAATGCTTTGTCTTGATTCTTTGCAACCATAATTTCATAATAAATTTCTTTATCAAATGACTTTATTTGATTTATAAGTATTGACATTGTAGACAAGAAATATTGCACTGACTCTTCATAAATAAGGTCTTAATTAAAATCATAACAAGAAGAATTAAACTTTATAATGATTATATTTTAAGATCCTTGAATCAATTGCAATATCTTTTATACTTCCTTTCACGTAGTTGTTATATCAATTTTTAGAAGATTAACTCATACACAGATTGTTGATTGAATAATAAAGCTTTAGAATGTTTCTTCTTATTTTCCTTCCACATTGTTTCTTTGTCATCTTCTTCATACTCATTCTCTATCAAGTTTTAAATATCATGCGACTTAAATAAAGTTTTCATTTTGATATTCCAGAATTAGCAATCTTCACCTTTGAAAATGGGAAATGAGAGGTTAAGAGACACTCTCAGTATTGTCACTTTCAATCATTTATTTTTTGCACTCATGGAACCTGGATGCTTTGATATCAAATATTGTTGGAGATTTTTAAGGTAAACAAAAGTATAATAAGACATTTAATAGGTAATGATCACTATTTAAACCCGGTGATAGACAATTTACTCACAGACAAATGTGCATATAAATGATTTTACATCAAACTAAACTACTTAAATTTTAGCAACTAATAGATCTTATCATAAAAAAGACTATATTAGCAACAGAACAATAGAACATGGACTTATACACAAAATATATCGATATCCAAATCCAGTTATACTCGATATTGTATTACAAAATTTAAAACTGAAAAAAAGTGACGATTATTTTTACAATAGTCCAATCATGGCAAGGGTATATTGTCAAACTTGGTTGGCGTGTTAGGCACCTAACATGCCTAATAAAACAAATAATGGTTGATCAATTTGACCAACCATACCTTCAATGTCCTACCTATTTATAGGCAAAAGATAAACAAAGAGAAAGCATCCATACGGGCAAAAGAAAAATAAAAAGAGAGAGAAGTGGGGTAAGAGAAAAGAAGAGAAAAACAAAGAGAGAGACGAAAAAATATTCTATATTTTTTATGGGTCTAGTTTTTTTTCTCCTTGTAACTCTCCAATTTTTCAATAGTCAAATTCTTCTACCCTTGCCCGTGATTTTTACCCTGATTTAGGAGTTTTCATGTAAAATCTGTGTGTCTATTTTATCTTCAATATTTTTAGTTTCGTTTTAACAGCGACCTTACTTTATCTAAGTCCTAATTGTTCCTAACAAGTGGTATCAGAGCTAGCCTTGGATGTATATATCTGCTTATTGTATGCTCTGTGGTTGCCACTAAGAGTGGATCCTCCATATCAAAAGATAAGTTAGAATATTATTCACCCTGTCAAAGGCATTATTCATAAAGTAATTGTGATAGAAGTAATAGTGACAAAGTACGATATTGAAAAATTCAACAAGAGCAATTTCTAAGAAAAAAAGACTGCGAAGGAAATATGGGATCACCTAACAAAATTATACGAGGTCAAATCACTCCACAAAAAAATTTTCTGAAGAGGAAACTATACACTTTATGTATGAAAAAATTCACTTCGGTGATGGAGCACTTAAACACTTTGAATACTCTATTTTCGCAACTCACATCATTGGAGCACACAATAGCAATAAGTGAATGTGCAAAACTTCTACTTCAAAGTCTACCAGATTCATATGATCAACTCGTCATAAATTTAACAACCAATACAGAAACTTTAGTCTTCTATGACATTGCAGTTGCTATTCTAGAATAAGAGAGTCGACACAAGAGCAAGGAAGACAAGTTGGCAAGTTCGCAATAAGTGGAGGCCTTGGCGATGATGAGAGGTAGATCAATGGAACGTGGTCTAAGTAGGAGTCACAATCATGATAGATCAAAATCTAGGAGTAAGAAGAACTATAAATGCTACAATTGTGGCAAAAAAGTTCACCTGAAAAAAGATTGCTAGAATCTAAACAAGAAAGATTATGTTCCTCAAGGAAATGTTTCAAGCACTTCAGATGATAGAAGCGCAATGGTTTGTGAAGTAGCAACGACTATTGGAGAAAAGAGAAGATTTGTTGATGTCTGGCTATTTGATTCAGCAACTACTTTTCATATGACCTCTCGAAGAGAATAGTTAAATCAATAAGAATCTGTCTCTAGAGGATCTATGTACAATTGTAATTATCAAGCTTTTAAGATTGTTGGTATTAGCACCATCAAGTTAAAGTTGTATGATGGTACAATTCAGATTATTGAAAAATTGTGACATGTGGAGGGCCTGAAGAAGAATTTATTATCTGTAGGACAACTGGTTAATCTCGATTTTAGATTTGAGATTCAAAACAAGATTATGAAAGTGATTAAAGGAGTGCTGATATTTATGAAAGCAGAGAAGATTGTTGCAAATCTGTACTTACTGAAGGAAGTAACTTTACAAGAAGGAGAGGCATCCGTTGCAGTTACTAATCCGGATGATAAATTTGAAATGATGTGACATAAAAAGCTTAGACATATGTCAAAACAAGGAATGAAGATACTTGCAGAGAAGAATCTACTTCCAGGTCTTACAAAGGTTTCACTACCCTTCTGTGAGCATTGTATTGTAAGTAAGCAGAATCGATTGAAATTCAACATATCAAAGTTCAGAAGCAAAGAAATTCTAGAATTGATTCACTCTAATGTATGACAAGTACTAGTTATGTCCCTAAGAGAATCAAATTTCTTTGTATCATTCATAGATGATTATTCAAGGAAATGTTGGGTATTTCCTATCAAAAGGAAAGCATGTGTTTCCAATCTTCAAATTTCACAAAATGCAGGTGGAACTCAAATTTGGTAAGAAGATCAAGTATTTGCAGTCAGCTAATGGAGGAGAATATACTGGTAATGAATTTAATGAATTTTGCAAGCAAAAAGGCACCAAAAGGCAGTTCATGATGGCATACACTCCTCAACAAAATGGAGTAACAGAGCAGATGAATACAACGCTGTTGGAAAGAACAAGAGCGATGTTGAGAACTGTAAGCTTATATAAAAAATTATGGGCATAAGTAATCAATACTGCTTGTTATGTGGTGAATCGATCTCTATCAACTGCAATTGAGTTGAAGGCATTGATGGAGATGTGGACTGGTAAACCAGTGGATTATTCCAACCTCCATATATTTGGAAGTCCTGCCTATATGATGTTCAATGCCCAAGAAACTACAAAGTTGGATCCAAAATCTAGAAGATGCATTTTCTTAGGGTATGCTGAAGGTGTGAAGGGTATTGTTTGTGGGATCCCACTGCCTACAAGATTGTTATCAGCAGGGATGTTATCTTCATAGAAGATAAGGATCAAGAGCAAGAAGAAAATGTTGGCACTGTACAAGAGAATCCAGAAACTACAACAATACAAGTAGATAAGGAAGTTGATCAAAATGATTCTTCTGAAGCTGCACCAGAGCACGAGAAGCAAGAACCAGATGAATATAATGTTCCAGATACTCAGAGATCAACTCACATAAGAAGAGCACCAAGCTGACACTCAAACTATATTATGGAGGGCAATATTGCATATTGTCTTTTAACTGAGGACGGGGAGCCATCAACTCTTCAAGAAGCAATGAATAGTTCAGATGCATCTCAGTGGATGATAGCAATGCAAGAAGAAATTGAAGCACTTCATAAAAATAAGATATGGAAGCTGGTGTCATTACCACAAGGAAGAAAGCCTATTGGCAATAAATGGGTTTATAAGCCTATTGGCAATAAATGGGTTTATAAGACAAGCGAAGTGGTGATAATCAAGTGGAGCGATATCGTACTAGATTGGTGGTAAAAGGTTATGCTCAAAAAAAAGGTATTGATTTTTGTGAAATATTTTCTCCTATCGTTCTACTCACTATAATTTGAGTAGTTATGGCAATATGTGATATATTTGACTTACATCTTGGGCAGTTGGATGTGAAAACTGCATTTCTTCATAGAGATCTTGAAGAAGAAATTTATATACTCCAACCAGAAGGTTTTAAAGAAAAAGGGAAAAAGAACTTGGTCTGCAGGTTAAACAAATCTCTGTATGGTTTCAAGCAAGCGCCGAGGTGTTGGTATAAGAGATTTGATTCCTTCATCATGAGCCTTGGATACAGCAAACTGAATACAGACTTTTGTGCATATTTTAAGAGGTTTGAGAAAGATGATTTTATAGTCTTACTATTATATGTAGACGACATATTGGTAGCAGGCCCCAACAATGATCGTATCAAAAAAATTGAAGGCACAGTTGGCTAGGAAATTTGAAATGAAGGACTTGGGACCAACAAACAAGATTTTAGGGATGCAAACTCACTGAGATAGAAATAATAGGAAGATTTGGCTTTCTCAGAAGAATTATTTGAAGAAGATCTTACGGCAATTCAACATGCAAGATTATAAGTCAATTTATACCCCTCTTCTTGTTAATTTCAAGTTATCCTCAAGTATGAGTCCTAGCAATGAAGAAGAGAGGATGGAGATGTCTCGAGTATTGTATAGATCAATAGTAGGGAGCCTGATGTTCGCTATGATTTATACAAGACTAGATATTGCACATGAGTGATTAGTCGATACATGGCGAATCTTAGTTGAGAGCATTGGAATATAGTTAAGAGGATTCTCAGATATATCAAGGGAACCTCAGATGTTGCATTATGTTATAAAGGATTAGATTTTACCATCAGAGGATATGTTGATGCTGATTATGCAGGTGATCTTGACAAAAGTAAATCCACTACTAGATATGTGTTCGCATTAGTTGGAGGGGCTGTGAACTGGGTTTCAAAACTGCATCAGTTGTGGCTACGTCTACATAAGCCAGTAAAGAAGCAGTGTGGTTGAAGATGTTGTTGGAAGAATTTAGGTATAAACAAGAGAATATTACTTTGTATTGTGACATTCAAAGTGCTTTGCATCTTGTAAAGAATCCAGCATTTCATTTAAAGACAAAGCACATTCAAGTTTAGTATCACTTCGTTCGTTAGAAAGTAGAAGAAGGAACGGTGGACATGCAGAAAATTCATACAATGGATAACCTAGCAGATTTTATAAAAAAAAAGAAATCAATGCTGACAAATTTATGTGGTGTTGATCCTCGTGCGGCCTAACAGAGACATAAGTAACATGAAGCAGCAAGTTAGAAAGAATTATTTGAAGATATGATTCATTCTTAATCAAATCTTCAAAATGGGAGATTTTTCAAACTTAGTTGGTGTCTAACATGCCTAATAAAACAAATAATGGTTAACCAATTTGGCCAACCATAACTTCAATCTCCTGATAAACAAAGAGAAAGCATCCATATGGGCAGAACAAAAATAAAAAGAGAGAAAAGTGGGGTGAGAAAAAAAAGGAGAAAAAAGAAAAGAGAGACAAAAAAATATTATGTATTTTTTTTATGGGTCTAGTTTTTTTCTCCTTGTAATTCTCCAATTTTTCAGGAATAAAATTCTTCTATCCTTACTCGTAGTTTTTACCCTGATTTAAGGATTTTTCACGTAAAATATGTGTGTCTATTTTATCTTCAATATTTTTAGTTTTGTTTTTGTTGCGACCGTACTTTGTCCAAGTCCTAATTATTCCTAACATATACATCAAGCCTCATACAATAATATTAATTAGTAATTGATTGTTTTCAATACCTAACAAAGTTATATTTAACTAAAACTAAAGCATCGAAATTTGTTCAAGACACTCTTCTATAATTTTTTTTTAAAAAAAGAAGCTAACATAACAACATACTTCTGCTCGACATTTAAGACAGTATGCTTAAGATCAGCATACAAGATGACGTGCATCCTCTCAGCATGTAGGATGGCATTGGAGGAGTTATGCTTTGAATTAATTAATATGGAGTAGCTTAATTTAATGATAATTAATATTTTAATTATCTATATAATATTTGAGTTATTTATGAAATAGATATTATGTTACTAAGAGTCTTGAATCTATTTACTAATATTTTTCAAGCTTATATATATATTGGGTTTATGATTTGTTATAGTTAGCTTTTTTTAGAGTAACTATTTCCTATGGCGATTAATTGTTTTCCGTTTTATAGTTCATCACTTCCCTTTTATCAAAAGAAAAGAGAGCTTCTTATAGTGCGGTGCGGTGCTAGGATTATTGGGGTATCTGATTCTGGCAGTTGGGTATAACTTGTGTGCTCCCTGATATTACTTGTCTTCTTTATATTACCTTTTGCTTTGTTTCAGCACAAGGCGTGCATGATTCGTGTATATATGAAGACAACTGCTGAAACTTGGCCAATAATTTTGACTATGAGATAACGTGGTCCTATTGCTTATGTCAATTTAGAGCCGCCTGGTAGTGCCATTCTATGTGCCCTTGTGATGTCGTGTCGATCATCCTACAGCCACCCTCATCACCACTTTTTTTTTTTTTTGAGTTGCCTATAACTCGCCTCATTATTGAAACCAACACATGGGGTTGCACAGTATAATTCATAATGGGCATGGCTAGTACAGTCAGCAAGTTAACGTATGATTGATTGGTATACTTTATATCAACACTGTTTGAATGGTTTATCAATGTTAGAAAACATATACTTAAAGATGTAATAATATTATACGGATAATGATAAATCAAAATATCTCTATGATGTCTTAAATATATTACAAGGTTCAACTTATAGTTTATATTCCATGTATATATAACCTCAACGTTAAATATTTATTTTAGTTACCAAATAATATTTATAGAAAATGATGTGTTAGTGTTTCCGACTTTTCATTTTAATTTGAATTTTTTTCATAATAATATTTTTGCTTTTTATCTTTTTTA
>JANIHZ010000005.1:63353377-63382109 GCA_027478365.1 Erythroxylum rufum | reverse complement strand
ATATTATCTTGATATGGACTTGCCTTAGATTTAAATCTGGTCATATCAAACAACCGTTCAATTGCCGGTTCTCCTTGCTTCCACTCATTGACTGCTTTCCCAATATCCTGCAGAGTGTATATTCAGAATCTGTAATTAAGACAGTTACTAATAATAAAAGGCATGACAATGTGCTTGAAATCTCCTTAATAAATATTAGGTTAAGTACTTATTCAGTAAGTTGCACAAACTGAAGTACTAGTACATATTTTATTTTTGCTTCTGATGTAGGCTATCAGTGTTCCTGAAGTTTAAACTAGGGAGAATTATGTGGCAAGGTGGGTCTCTCCCAGTTTAGCAATGTAATTGACAGTGTAAAATAAAATTAACCAAGCGAACGAGAAAGAAGCTATGTTGAAACCAAGTGTTTGTTAAAAGGAAATAAGATGCAACCAAATCCAAGAATATGAAAAAATAAAAAAAAAATGCCGCCTTGAAATAATTTGCAAGTTCTATGAATAGATAAAAATTACCTGGAGAGGTTCAATCAAGAAAACCAGTGACGTTATAAAGGAAACCAAGCTACAACCATTAAAACAGCCTCTTGAAACCACCAGTGACCCAATGCAAAGGGTAAATAAAGATCCAAAATATACAATCTGTACAATCTGGGGAATGAACGCCTTCAGTTTCTTCTTTTTCAGATTTTCAGTTAGGTCAACATAGGCAAGCCTTTTAAACCTGGTACTCTCACATTGCTCTGCATTGTTTGCCTTCACAAAAAGAATGCCTGGAAGGACCTAAAACATAAGCATCAAGGATTAACATGGAGTCCCAGTATTTAGCATGTTAATATGTTGCAGAGTAGATAGCACTTCATTAGCACATGAGCTTATGTAACTCAATATTGTACGTGTGCAGAGTGTGCCTTTAAGCACACAAGTGGAACTACTATATGAGATAAACAAATCGTCAAATTCAAACTGCAATATTGCAACAAAAAATGACGCATGAATAACAAATTATACATCCTAGAGATCTTTAGGAATGAAAAGGGTTAAAATGTCTACCTCATTGAGGTAGGCTGAAAGAGTTGCAATGCTAAGGTGTGCCCGTTTAGATATGCTCCGAAGCCTCTCACCAAGATGGGCAATTGCAACAGCGACACATGGAATCACCTACAACATATTTAAAAAAATATTCAAGACCCTAGCTTCTCTCTGTACACAATGTAACAAATATAACAGTCCCGCACTAGCGCTTGCTCACCATAGCTGAAATCAACGAAAGGACAGGACTATTAGCCATCATCTGGCTTGCCATTGCCGATAACTGCAGCACACTGGGTACTATGGTCTGGGACACATGCCAACTCCATTAAGAGTCGTATAAAGTTTCCACCTTCCGTAACTACTAGCCATATTGTTTTGACTATCACTAATTGAAGTCAAAAACAAGCAAAACCACTTACACTGAGAAGAGCATACACGGTATTGGCGACATCAGCTGCTTCAGCTGTGATCCTGTAAGCAATATCTCCTGCAGAAACACCACTCCCACCCTCAAAAAAACTCATTTCTCTGTCCAACACACGTTCAAAAACATGAATTCTAATCCCATAAACCGAATTCAATGCAGCTTCCCACAAGAACGCTTGTTGCCAGTAACAAGCAATCAGCTTGGTCAAGAACAGGACAGCCACTACTAGCCCTTCATTTCTCAGCTCGACAGAGTTAATTCCAGAGACGGTGCCGGAGAGTTTTCCGATCCTGGGGACAATTTGGGAGAGGGAAACGACGGTGACAAGGCTGAAGAACCAGCCAAGGAGGATTGGCCGAAGCTGAGAGAGAAGATGAGGCTTGATTGTGGACAAAGACTGTAGTGCACTGGAAAATGGGTTGTGTCGTCGTTTTGGGTTTTGGTAAGTTGACGGAGGCGGGGAGCTAAGTTTGGTGGCAAAGAGGGGTTTAAGCAGGGGTTTAGAAGGAAGAAAAAGAATCCGACTTTTTGTGGTTGGTGCGGGGAAAAAAGGGTCGAGAGCATTTTGTGGTTTGGGTTTGAGTTTGGGAGAAGGGAGAGGAGAGATTGAAGTTTTAAGGAGCAACTGTAGGGACATTTTGGCCCTCTTTTCGGAGAGCTTGATTTTGCAAATTGCAAGTTTATACTTTTTAACTGGTAAGGGATAGTTACGTATTAGTGTTAGTTTTAGGGATTGATGTTAGGCAGGACTCTGGTGAAGGTGTTTGAAATCATAAAGTGCGAATGTGACCATCTGTCATCTTTCCTTTAATACATCCATCTGCTTGTACTATTTGTTGTTTTCTCTTTACTTGTTAGCTTGGTCATTAATTGATTGTGTGAAGATAGAAATCTATCTGTTGAAAACCTTCTAGTGGGTCACGCAAACTCGGGCTATATCGTTGGTGCTGTAATTTCAGCGTGGATTATGAACCTAAGCTGAACAGGCATAAGCTGCGTTTTCTTGTGTGTGTCGTTGAGTGGGTACTTTTACTGTTGAGATTTTTTCTCTTGTTTCATACGATACTTGGCTGGTGATCTACACTAGACACACATGCTGTATTCTGACTGATATCGTGGTTGTTTCTTGGCTGGGTATTCTTCTATCATTCAACCACAAATTGAGGGTGTTTCTTAAGAGTTTTGCAGCTGATTCATTTTCTGATTTATGTATTCCTTTTGTGCTGTTATTTCTCATCTATTACATGGTTTTTGGTGAACTGAATTGATGTTGATAGTGTGCTTGTTCATTGCGGAAGTGATGTCCGAAAAATCCAACAGCTAAATACAACAAAATTATCAACGA
Source organism: Erythroxylum rufum (assembly GCA_027478365.1). Classification (NCBI taxonomy): domain Eukaryota; kingdom Viridiplantae; phylum Streptophyta; class Magnoliopsida; order Malpighiales; family Erythroxylaceae; genus Erythroxylum; species Erythroxylum rufum. The sequence continues at coordinate 63,379,306 of JANIHZ010000005.1, read as the reverse complement.
AAAACTTTCCGATCTATTATTGAAGGAGCTGAATTAATTAGGAAAGTTGTCTCTATTATATCGAGTGTTTTCATATATGTTTGTTATTGTTTTAAATCAGTTATTTGTTCATTTTTTTTTTCGCTAAAAATTGTTGAGAAAATTTTTTGTTGAGGTTAATACAAATTGGTCGTGTTATTGAATGTGAATTGCTTTCACAGGTTATCAGGACGAGGGATAATGTCGAGGATTAAGTGAATCGGCTCAGTAAAATCTTGTATAAAACTATTGTTGTTAATGAAAGTATTAAGTTAAGTGAGGACCCTACAGAAGTGTACCAAATTACGTTAACAAATTTCGTGTATTAATTTGTTACTTCATTTTTTATTGTTTTTGTTTTCATTTTTATTAAAAAGTTTATAACAATTACGACCATTCATAATTTGTACGAAACGACGTCCTTTTCGATTATCAATTTAAATTTTTAGTTCAAAATATCAACATTCTTTGCTTCCATGTAAAAAAAGGAAAGAAATCAACTCTGTTCATCCGTTCATTTGGATGTACGATCTATTAGGGAACTGCATTTGGAATTGGAATTGATCAGAGTATTCAGTAAACCTTTGCTTCCATTATTGTGTATAAATAAAACTTAAGAATATCTGTCTTTTACAGAAGTTGAAATGGCTAATAGCTCACGGTGATTTCCAAGGAATCAAGTAACGAAAAATGGGTTTTCACAAAACAACAAAAGAAAAAACCAAGTGCTTGATTGCCAGATTGTATTATTGATAATAGCAATACCATCTGGCTAGAAGGTTTATTTCTCTCTCAACTTTTTGGTTATAGCAAAAGCTGCACCTGCCACAGCAACAACAATGGCTGAAACTAGGATGGTTGTTTTCAGTGTCTGCATTGCATCCTTTTTTGCCCTTTTTTTCAGTTTTCTTTCAGCCTCTTCTTGTTCCTGTAATTGCAAATGATCAAAACATCATCAATAGCTCATTTGACTGCTTATATTGTTTCACTAATTCCTTTTTTCCTCTTAGTTTCGCCACCAATGCTGTGAACTCAAATTCAGCAGCTGACTCGAAATTGTAAACATGCAATCTCTTTCAAGTGACTGCAAATCGTTTTCTCTTCGTAATGTTCATGATAATAACTAAAATGGCAAGCTGAACTGTAATTCAATAGAACACATTAATTTGAGTGCACTACTTAAATGTAAATGTATCCTTAAGACGGGAAATACAGGTAAAAGGCAGGTTTCTGAGTTTCGTTAGTCATATTCGGGCGAAAGATGTACCTTGACCTCTTTGGAGGTGGCAATGTCAGAAGATACAGGATCAACTTCAACCTTCTTGTTTTGGCCAGGATTCAATTCACCTTCGGCATCTGCGGCCGGAAACGTGGAAGCTGCATCAGTAGCCATATTTTCCTGGAGTATATTGAATTTTTCTTTCTTTGAGAGCTACAATTTGTTAAGGAAGAGAGGAAAGAAAGAGGGAGATCCTGAGATCGTGGTTTTAACATGGACAGACTTCATTTCCATGTGTCAAGTTTTATGTGAGAAGTTAGTTATTGTTTGATGGGTCTCGATCTTCAAAAACCATCCACTCTTGTCCTTTGACTGCCCGAGAAATTTGTGGGGGTTTGAGGGAACTGTGTTTACATTCAGCTGGTCGCCATGTGTCGGGCAACACTTGGATCAAACCAACAATTCCGCTGTGACGTCGATCAATTAGTACCATAGCCTAGTTAGGCATCTCTTTGAAACCTCAAGACTTTTTTTCCTGTACTTTTGTTTGCTTTTACCTACCATTTGAACACTTGGAAATCTGCTTATATTGGATAGTTCAGGTGATAATAGTTTTCCACTTCAATAACTGATATTCAAATCTTAGCTTATATGTTAAGAAGGATGTGTTCCTTTATGTAAATTCTTTGATCTGAGCATAAAAAGGACTTGTCTTCATTATTCAAACAAGTGATGTGATATTGAAAAATATCATCTTGGACATAATAAAAGTTACAGAGGTCTTTTCTAAAACATTGGAAGGTCCTTTCCTCAATTTTGTGCATGCCTAAAGAACTTACAAAAGCATGATTACACTGATGACCAGTAATTGTTCTCCAGTCATTTGATAACTTGCGCTGCTAAAGAAAATGCCTTTAACAGAGGATGAGTTCCCGGAACATGATGAGCAACATTGAGCTCTCTGGTGCGTCTACATTTCACCAGCACTCCAATTCTACCTTGACAGCATGTAAACATGTCAGACAAAACCATCAGGTTGAGGCCGTTGATTTATCAGTAACTAGTTTCCATCTTGTGTGCAATGCATATCAAACCAAGCCCTAACTTTTAGAACCGAAGCCAGGAGGACTTGGCCTCGATGGTACTGAATCTACAAACCGCCTTCTTGATTCTGCTCTTTTCTTCCTCCTAGCAGTACCAGGGGGAGCCTTAACAAACAAACAATCAAAAGACAAAAAATAGTTAGCTTATGTACTTCTAAATTTGTCCGTGGAGGTTATAAGATAACACCACACTGTTCATGGGAACAACCATACATTATAGATAATACAAGAAAAAACTACGAGCAGAAACTGAATGTCATATTCAATGCACCTAATTTATTTTACGTGATGAGCATTCTCCAACCATATTTCACAATAAGCACGGACGTATTGACTCAAAAGTTATCAAAGCATGTAACACAGATATGTACAGACAGTATCAAGTGATTACCTTCTGCTCAGTTTTAAGTGCATCCTCAAGATTGCTCAGAGCAGGAATAGATCCACCATCCATTACACCCATTAGATTCTTCATACGGACACGCATTTGAAAGAGTTGAGCAACAAGTTGACTCACCTATTATTAATATCAGACATTACTTCCCATATGAAAGCAGAGAGTCATTCAAGGATGTCAAATTCAACCAACTTGAAATTAGATTTACCTGTTGCTCGGTTTTCCCAGAATCCTGAGCAACCCTTTTCCTTCTGGTAGGAGATTCTGCTAACAGTTCTGGCTTCTCTCTTTCCTCTGCAAGAGCATCATAGAATAGAAACTGAGGACCAGATCTACATGGGGTCGCTGAATAAGAATTAACTATTTCACATGAAAGTCAGATAAATGTACTAGAGAGAGATTATAGGCAGAATATACGAATATTTGATTGGCCATGACAATTTAAGTTTGAGAATCAGCTGTACAGTTAAGTTGACTCCAAAAAGTTGGACTTTCTTACATTTTTTTGCAGTTTCACTTCCATAACACCATTGTATGAGATCAAAAAATATCAAAACTAAAGAATACCGGTGTCAAACAAAAAGGCTACAGAGTGAACAGACCAAAAGGTGTTACATTAAGACAACCCGTAGAACAAATATTGGTTTTCATTAACTGTTACACTCTCTCACTCAAAGGCAATTCCTGACAGTGCCAACTTGATGTATGTCTGGCCAAGATATAGGAGCCTTAACATCTCCCATTATCCTCCAGTAAATCTAACACAAATTAGGGAATCTACACTTCAGTGAAACAAAGTTTACATAGATTGGATTTACAGTTTTATTACTAGGTAATTGCATTAAAGGTCCTTTTATAGGAAAAAAAGAAGCACACAAGAGAAAGAATCCATTCTTTCCCTCCTTTTGGATATGGCATCCTTTCACATGCTTCCAGCTAGCCATATACAGCAATGAGGACTACCAACAGAGGGCTATAAAGACACATGTAACAAAGTAATATTGGAAGAAACACAAACAATGATGTCATATCAATGATTTTCTCACATATTTCTCATTGACATGCTATAGCGATATTTTTTTTCCACCCAGCTTAGCAAGTTTCACTATCAAATACAGTAGTAAGCAGGGGTTAGAAGAATGAGACCAGGGGTCATAGCTTCAATCATTGCTTCCATGATCTTTAAACTCTTCTCTGATTCTCTAACCTGTGCTGGAGTAACCTGTATTAATGCACATCCAGTGTAAGTTAGCTGCAAGCTTCTTCTGATACCCCTTAGAGTTGAAAGATGCTCAGACCCAGTATATTTATGAGTTAAAGCAGAAAAATGGCTGCCAAATACTGACCAAAAAAATTTTCAGGTACCCAAGAGCTGAGAAAGATCCAGCTCTATTTGGTAGAAAAGAATGAAGACAACGATAGAATAGAAGCAGATTTCCACACCTTTCCCATTCCTGGTATCATCCCTATGACACGAGTCATGGAACCCATACGTGCCACAGCACGAGTTTGTTTTAGGAAGTCATTGAAGTCAAACTTGGCACTCATTATCTTTTTTTGCAAATCTTCTGCATCTTCCTGGCGCATCTACATAGAAAAGCCAACAAATTAAAAAAAATTATATATTGACGAAGTACCAAAGTCATTTCAAAGAAACATGAAACCTGATCTACTGGGACTTACTACTTCTTGCGCCTTCTCTACAAATGAGAGAACATCTCCCATTCCTAAGATGCGACCAGCCATTCTATCAGGATAGAAAGGTTCAAGGTCATCCATCCGTTCTCCCCGTCCTACAAGTTTTATGGGTTTTCCTGACACCTGTCACCATTAAACTATTAAGTATATATCTGAGGACACAATTTCAGTGGGAAAAACTTCATTTAGTATATATATAAGCAAGTTGAACAAGGTCTAATGGTACATCTGCATGCATGACTATTAATCTCACATCTCACTGTTATCAGCCATTAAACATGTAACATAAAAAAGCACATGTTTTTCCAATAACTGGTGTTCAGAAACAAGTGAATACGCACATAATATGGGTATTGATATTTATGTTTGCTAAATTTCAGGTAATGAAGCAGTTGATACTGTGTCCTTTAAGACAAGAACATTCAATTTGGAATGTTGGAAATTTCACAAGGTTGGGACAATTACAATCTTAGTCTGAGTGAGTCTCTTCGTGGACCCCAAAAAAAAAAGAGAATAAAATTTTTGTTCATTAATGTCAGCATACTCTCTCTCTCTCTCTCTCTCTCTCTCTTTCAGTTTAACAGATCAACCACAAATGTCCTTGAGAAGCTCATAAACAAAAATCTAGCTATCGAATAAAAGAGAGCCCAAATCTTTATTTGGATTTACTTTCAATTGTTATAGTGACACTATGATCTTTCCATGAACACTGAACTTTATTGCTTCATCTCAGGCTCAAAGCTTCGTATCTCTCAAGATGTTGAAGAAACTTTTTTGATACAAAACTTTAGTTTCGCCAAAGAGCCCATGGAATTCAAAATCCCTACAATCCTACCCCAATATCTCAAGCAGGCAGCTGTCACATCCCATTATGGAAGACAAACTTTAACACAGAAAATTTACCAAACAATAGTTTCTGAATAATTTAACATAAACAAACTAGTGTGAAGGGCAAGTGATGCCAATTCTTTTGTAACCGAATGGCAAGTACTTATCCTGAAGTATTTAGCATCAAATATATCCCAATTCCAAAGGAAATTGCACATTAATAGTCCAGAGGAATCATAATTCTGACCTCTTTGACACTTAAAGCTGCACCACCTCTTGAATCACCATCTAGCTTTGTCAAAATTGCACCCGAAATTCCAATCTCAAGATTGAAGGTTGTGACCAGAGCTGCAATGACAAGTGCATGAGCAAATCAATTTTTGTAGCTGTCACACAGACCTTACTCTGTAGTCCGTAGAATTATATGAAGCCAAACTCAGCATTTCAAACTGTACTGTGCACATGATACAATATGCTAAGCATATATGACGTATCATTATATGACATATGGTCATGCATGCAATTTTTCATTTCATAGGCATTCCAAATATAACTATAAACACGAAAAGGGAAAAATCAAAATGGGAAATAAATGTTAAATCAAAATGGCTTTCCAAAGAAAGCATTGGGCCTAAACTGAAAAAGATAATTTTCAAGATAACATGACGGCCCAATAATGCATGTATTTGCAACATAAATAATTTTTGAAGGAATAGGAATGTAAGTTGTATACTCGTACAAGACAAAATTTTCAAGTACTATTTGAGGTTACTAACATTAGAACTTTATGTATCTGAAATGTTATATGATAAGTTGAAAATGCCATATAAACATTCTATAAGGAAACACTGAAGTTTAACTACCTGCAGCTTCTTGCCCAGTCATTGCATCCACAACAAGTAAAACTTCTGTGGGATTTAATACACGCTTTACGTCTTTTAGCTCATCCATCATAGCTTTGTCTATCTGCCAAAGTAAGGACAAAAGAGAGATATAAATCACATAACAGACAAGATAAAGATTCAAGAGCTCTGGGGGCCAGTAGATAATATCAGGAAAAATCTTATAATGATATGTTAGATCTTCATGGATATAGAGGAAGAATTTACCTGAAGCCTTCCAGCAGTATCCACTATCACCACATCTATATTCTGCTTTTTCGCCTCTTCTAAGCCTTTCTTAGCTATTTCCGAAGGTTTAACATTGGTTCCTTCCGTATAAACAGGCACACCTACCTGCCAAAAACTAAAATAAATATGAGAATGATCATCAACACACAGTTATTAGAAAAGGGATGTTAAGCTAAATGGTAGCAATAACAGTGTATTATCTGATAATAAAGTAGCGGAGCAATCAATTTTGACAGCTCTTTAGACTTGCTTGTAAAGCATTTATTAGGATTCAGAATCTAAAACCTGATCACCCAAAATAACAAGTTGGTCAATGGCAGCAGGTCTGTAGACATCTCCAGCAACAAGCATGCAAGTCTTCCCCTGTCGTCAGTGTTGCAAAGAGGTGTAACTATTTCGGAGCAAAAACAACATTAATAGAAAACATGCACATATACACAAACACATATGCACACAAATTGCTGCAATATATACGATCTGCCTTTCAACCAACCTGTTTTTTCAGATAATTAGCTAACTTTGCACAGACAGTTGTCTTTCCAACGCCTTGGAGACCAGCCAGTAATATCACAGTGGGCCCATATTTTGCAAAGGATAGTTCGGACACCTCTCCTCCCATCAATTTGACAAGCTCATCATGTACAATCTACAAGAACGAGAAACCCAGCCATCAGCAAGCTACAGACATTTTTTTTATCCATAGTATTTTAAAGTGATACCCTCATATTCCACATATTCATTCATGCTACAATATCTACTTTAACATATGTAGAGATGATTGCATGAAGAAGGTTATATGTGGGGGGAATACTGATTCCATTGCAAGTGTGAAACAAGGCATGGTAACGAAGAGGCATCATAGAACAGAATAACAACCTCCTGTTATGCTTACTTTAAAAAATCATTGTCCCTATTTTGGATTTGCTGTAAGTTTGGAAGAAGCTGTCCTAAATCACCAATATTTCAATAAAAGAAAATAATCTTAAGGATAGCAATCACATGAAATATCACTAATTTCAGAGCACAAAAGAATATATCGGCCAAAGAATTCAGATAGTACAAAGAATCAGAACTTGTTTCATCCCAGCAAACAACAAATTTGAGCTTGATATATAAGGCTTCATTAAACTAATTTCATTAAAAAAATCAAACGTTTTAATTCAATACATTACGGTGAAATTCATACTTTGACCAATTGCTGATCAGGTCTCACTCCTCTTATAACACCGACGCCAACAGCTTGGTCACTAACTGATTGTACAAACCTTCTAACAACCGGAAGGCTCACCTGCAAACAGTAGAACACATTAGCTACTCCGTTTCAGCACAATAGATATTTAATATCACCCTATACTTTCACTTACATCTGCTTCCAAGAGAGCTCGCCTTATATCCCTCATCGGCTCCGCAATATTCTCCATGGTCAAAACCTCTGAAACACGAAACCGAAAATTTTTCCACTGAGTCCCCGATTTGAGAAAAACAAATTGGATAGCAGTTCTCAACCTCTCCGTACACTAAATTGCTAACTTTAACACAAACAAAACATAAAAAAGCAAACTTCTTTTTCTGGGTACATAAAAAGCTGACACAATTACATTTGCAAAGTAAAGAAAACAAAAAACATAAAGCCAGAAAAGGAAAGGAAAAAAGACCTTCTCCTTTAAGCTTGCTCCAAGCAGCCTCGAGTCCACTTGTTAACTGCCCAAACATTTCTGCTCTAACAAAACCACGCTCATCTCTTCTACTACTAACAGTACTCTTGCAATTCACCCAGTTCCATAAATCTCTCTAAATTATCAACAAGTTCAACATATCACAAACAAATATCCGGTGTGAAGGAAAAGGGCATTAAGTCCATTGAAAAGCACTTACAGTAAACAAATTCCTGGATGAGAGCGAGGTGACGTTGCTCGAACCAGCCCAAGAACAGGAGAGAACTCTAACAGAACTCCTAAACCTTCTGGAGCTTCCAAAGAGAGAAGACGTAGAGAAATGGCGGGAAGCAATGGTCGACAACTGTACGGACTCCATAGCTCTCGGCCTCTGCGAGACGGTGAGCGTCTTCTTTTTATCATGCGCTCGCAATCTCTTATCTATTACTCTCGGGTGAGCCATGTTCCAGTTCTCTGATCGTTTGACGTGTCAGATCACGACTCGATGGACTAAAACGCAGCGTTTTGAATAGAATAATGCAATGAAAATATGAAGGGCAATGGATTTAACCGTCCGTTATCTGACACGACGTCTTGCGCTGTCGTTTTTCTCGTCTCCGCCATGCAATGAGCGTCAAAACCAAACTGTATCACCAGATTAACCATCTCAGGCCAACCACCGTCGTCGTTAACGAAACACCGCCGTGGAACGGTGTCTTGAGAGACTTAGCCAAGAAGTCCCTATATGTCGATGCCCTTTCTGTTTACCATCAAATGCTCCTGTCCGGCGACTCCCCAGACGCCTTCACTTTTCCGTTCACACTCAAGTCTTGCGCGGCGCTTTCTCTCTCAAAAACTGGAAAGCAGCTTCATTGTCATGTTGTTAAAACTGGTTGTTTATTAGAACCCTTTGTTCAGACTTCTCTGATATCTATGTATTGTAAATTAAGCTTGGTTGACGATGGACGTAAGGTGTTTGATGAAAATCCCCAGTCGCGGAAGCTAACGGTTTGTTACAATGCTTTAATAGCTGGGTACGCGTTGAATTATAGAGTTAATGATGCCATCTTGTTATTTCGTGAAATGATGAAGTTGGCTGTGGAGTTTGGGGGCATTACGATGCTGGGTTTTATTCCTGTTTGTGGGATTCCAGGAAATTTGGGACTGGGAATGTGTATTCATTGTTTTTGTGTTAAGTTTGGACTAGATGTGGATTTTTCAGTTGGTAATTGCTTGCTTACGATGTACTTAAATTGTGGGGAAGTTGGTTATGCAAGGAAGTTATTTAATGGCATGCCAGAGAAAGGACTAATTACTTGGAACGCTATGCTTAATGGGTACTCCCAGAATGGACTTGCTAATGATGTTCTGGAACTCTATAGAGAAATGGAATCAAGTGGGGTTTCTCCTGACCCTGTAACGCTTGTTGGGGTTCTTTCATCCTGTGCTTATCTTGGAGCGCAGAGCTTTGGCAGGGAGATAGAGAGACATATGAAAGTTTGTGCTTTTCAGTCGAATCTGTTTTTGAATAATGCTTTGATCAATATGTATGCTAGGTGTGGTAATTTGGTCAAGGCTAGAGATATTTTTGACAATTTGCCAATAAAAAGTGTAGTTTCATGGACAGCAATTATAGGTGGTTATGGAATGCATGGACAAGGGGAGATTGCTGTGGAGCTCTATGATAGTATGATTAGAACTGGAGTTAAACCTGACAGGACTGTTTTTGTTTGTGTCTTGTCTGCTTGTAGTCATGCAGGATTAACAGACAGAGGACTAGACTATTTTGATTCAATGGAGAGGAAATATGGGTTGCAACCTGGTCCAGAGCATTACTCTTGCATGGTGGATCTTCTAGGCCGGGCAGGTAGGCTTAATGAGGCTCAGATGTTCATTGAGACTATGTGCGTGAAACCTGATGGTGGAGTGTGGGGAGCCCTGTTAGGAGCATGCAAAATCCATAAAAATGTGGAGGTAGCAGAGTTGGCTTTTGAACGAGTGATTGAGCTTGAACCTACAAATATTGGCTACTATGTTTTGATGTCTAATGTATATAACGAGGCAGGCAATTATGAAGGCATAATAAAGGTTCGCTCGATGATGAGAGAAAGAAAGCTTAGAAAGGATCCAGGATGTAGTTATGTTGAATTTAAAGGGAGGGTTCACCTCTTCTTTGCTGGTGATAGAAGTCACCCTCAAACGGACGGAATATATAAAGTCTTAGATGAATTGGAAACTCTGCTGGAAAACGCTGGTGGTTCAAGGAAAATTGATCAACTAAACAGAAATGAAGAACTTCTGAATGGTCTAGGCGTGCACAGTGAAAAATTAGCAATTGCATTTAGCCTCCTAAACACAGAGGAAGGGTCTGAGATTATTGTGATGAAAAATCTTCGGATATGCATAGAGTGTCACTTGTTTATAAAGTTGGTTAGCAAGGTTGTTTACCGCCAATTTATTGTTAGAGATGCAACTCGCTTCCACCATTTCAGTAATGGATTCTGCTCTTGCAAGGACTATTGGTGATATGCATGAAAGCAAAATTGAAAAGTATCAAACTTTTACCCATGTTCCGAAACCACTGCAAGAACATTTGCAGTTAGGACAGGTCCAGAGTGAGATTGGTTTTCGCTTATAGGTATCTGAATCTTAATCACCGTCGCCAGCTGCTTGTGGTATTTTGGTGAAATTTTTCGTCAGTTAGCTGCAAGTAAGAATTTTCGATGGTGAGTACAGAATAGCAAAACAAGTGGTTGATTCTTGAAGGGTTGTAGATCTGTCCTCTCAAGTGAACTTATCAGAAAGAGAACGTGTGAAGCAAACCATCTTGCACACAAGTTGTTCATGTGTGCTAGCAAATTCTTCGTATATGGCGGTATAGAATGTGGAACTTCAATACACTAGAAGTTGGAATATGAACTTAGAATGGATGGGGTATGTAAACATCAATACATAACTTGTTTGTGACAACAACCAGAAACAAGCATAAAACTACTAAAAAAGCATACATGTTTAATGCAAAAGACGCAAAATGTGTCCAATTATCTTGTGAAGGCAAATCCAGCAGCAACCTGAGCACTTGCCGGAAGAAAATCAACAGCACTACGGAAGTTTCATACCACTATGTCAACTGTTTCTTGACCTACAATACCCGTTCCCTTTCTATCCTACCAGAAAACCAGTCATGCTGAAAGATGAATAAATCCAACAAAACAGAAACATCAAAAGCCATAGACTTTTCACCTCCAAGGTTCAGGGCTTTCTATCCTTTGATTTATCCAGCCTACGGTACCAATTTCCTTGTTCTTTTCATTATGTCCTGCGGCCCACAACACTGACTGCTCATTTAATTTTTTTGGACTCTTTTTCAGATTTGAAGTGCTCGACTGGCCATTTTTGCGTTTACAAACTTTCATTTGGATGCTACCTTTAAAGCTACCCTCTTGCCGTTCATTTGGTAAGGTATGTACTTGGGATACAACTTCACAAGAACAATGGTCAACAAGGGTCCGAGTTCCTGTGTGAACGTTCTCAATTGAAGTTAAGAGACTTTGACGACCAATTGCAATACTGGAACCACCTTGGCTAGGTTGAGGAGGACTGTCAAGAGTAGGTTCTCCAGTAACAAATACTGTCTCCTCCTCACCAACCTCATCATCAACCTTCTTGGGAAAGGGTTGAGAAGGGCTCTTATGCTCATTATCATCAGTCGGTTCAAGGCGGCAAACAGGAATTGCTTCCTGCAAAGAATCTTCTCTTTCTCGAAGTGTCCTAGTTATAAGCGTCTTGAGAAAATTCATCACTTGAACAGCATACATCAACGCCGTCAAAGGATCTGACATCTGCAATCACACAAGTTACGAAAGTGTCAGTAATCTCTTGTATTCCCAGAGCTCCACCTTTTCACAAAGACCTGACAACAGAATTCGTCAAGAGTATCTGACATATGCATGATATCCGATGGTTGTGCCACTTATCCATGGAAACCATACCAGAAGTAGGCATCTGCATGATACGATGAAAATATGCAGAGGTCCTAATCTCAATCGAATCAATGACCTTCTTAGAAGGTAAAATGCTTTTCAGCTAAGAAAAAAGTTTAAACCATCTTTCCACAAGATGGTCATTGGTAAATGCACCTGTCATAAATTCTCTGATAAATCTTCTGTTGGCTGCTTAGGATAATGACAAAGAATGATGATTTAATGCAGGTAGCTATTAAGCATTTGCATTTCATAATTTTAAAACTAAAATAGATCACTACTAACTTGAGTCATGTTCGGAGCAAAAACCATAGCGATATTACGTGCATTCATTTTGTTCAGATGTTCCAGTTGGGCCACATCAGCCATTAAGTTTATTGCCCAATCCAGCAAAGCAGCTTCTGTTGGGGGAAGAAACCGTGCAAGCTGCACGCACTCCTCTTCTGATTGTGATTGCATCACTTGATCTTCTGAAAGAGAATCCAATACACCAGTTGGAAGTTCTCTAAACCAAACCTACAGAATCATGATTACATACAATGTTCAAGTTCCATGCATTTTTGAGAATCCAAAATGGGAGTTGAAACAGTTTGAATGTAACCAATCCGTAGAATGGAGGTAAAGAACCAAACAACCAAATTATACCTTTATCAGACTTGCCAAGCAATGTACATCAATGCCCTCTGGAACCACTCCCATATTTAATTGATTCCTAACATACACTTCCTGACTGTTTTGTGCACTAATTCTGAAAATTCCTTCTGCCTGTAAGAAATTTTTCGATTACTTTAGGGCTCTGGAGCTCTATGTTTCTCTCCAAAGCATGAAGTTACTACCACAATTGAAGGCTCTATGGAACTGGATGAAATGACACTCACCTGTAAACCTCCCTGGGCATACAGCTGTCTCTGCATCATCAACAGTATTGTGGGCACTATATTGCCTCTCGAATCATAGGAAAGCTGCATCGACTCAGTTGAAACTCCAAAAACAGTCGCACTGCAAAAACTTAATGCTTAATCAGTAAACGGTAGCCTATGAAATCTCTTGAAATAAGGCACGGTGATCAAAAACTTCTCTTAACTAGAGTTTTGTACAATAACAAAGGAGAAGAAAAAAAGAAATGACTGTACAAAAGCACTAAGCAAAATTTTCCTCCAAGAAATCAGCAAGTTGACTGAATTACCAAAAGCCAAAAGAATTAAGTTTTACAATCTTCCCCTCGCAGGAGATTATGTGAGGAGCTTTATCATTGTAACAAACCATGTTACGAAGGACTAATAAGGATGCAAAACCCAAGTTGAATATGACGTAATGGTTTAGAAGTTCAATGATTTACGTTCTTCTCAATGCCTTACCATCACACGGCATGAAAGTTCTAACGTATGGAGTTAATAATATGGGATAATGATCAAGCAAAGCAATTTTCAGCATAAAAGAGAAAACCAAAGATTGGAAGATGCAACATTTCCAAAACCGAGAAGTTAAGACAGACTGACCTTGCACTGGGTGCTCCTCTGGGTACTTCAGGCTGCAGCTCCAAAGGCAAGCCAAGAAAGCCATCAAAACTATCAAAAGTGACGTGAGCAACGTGCCTAACATTTGTGGGCAAACCAATCTCCATTGAGCAGAGCTCTGTATTCCCCGTAGCAGCAATAATGCTACACCCAACAATGGACCTCCGGAAAGCAGCAACCATAAGTTCCACAACAGAGAGCTGGTCTCCTTCTCTCACCCTCGCTTTCCTCTCTATACACCTATCAGATTGAGCTTGCGCTTCTTCTACGTGTTCTTGGTCTACGGGTCCAGTGGGGCTAAGCGTATGCGGGTGGTGTTGTTGATGTGGGATATCACCATGAGCACATGATGTAGAACAGGGAGAGCTTGAAGGAGAAGGAAAATGAGATGGTGATGAATGGAGTACTACTGTCATTATTGTTTTAACTATATTTCTAGACAGGAAAGTTCGACTCTTTCACAAAAACTGTAAGCAAGAAATTTGTTTTTTTCCTGTTTGGAGTCTACTCCGATGTTGCTCTGAAATGGTTTCCTTGAATTTTGTTCCAGTACATGAGAAGAAAATCTTTTGTGGGTAAGGAGAGCTGGATTGAAGAAAGGTTTTTGTGTGTTGGGCAGGAACGTGACTATACTATATCACCCTGCTTTGATCCAATTTTCTTAGCCTTTTATATTCTCACAGGCTTTGGAATTTTGAGGGTTGAAGCAATCTGCAAAGAGAGAATGTGGATACAGATACAGAACGTAGGTTGTCTAGTTTAGAGGACAAGAGCGGAGGAAAGGAGAAGTTGAGATGTGGACAGAGGAGAAAAGTTAGGCCATCAGATAATAGCAGTCATATCCGCATAAGCATTTCTTTTTTCTTGGTGCTTAACCTTTTACTGATAAATTATTGCAAGTTCAGAGTGAATCCAAGTAGATAAAGACATGCATTATGGGGTTGTAACTTGTACCATTATTCTGTGATATAAGTAGTTAAACTTATTGAAGAGTCTCATGTAGAGCGGTAACCATTAGCTTCATAAATGAAGCTCTCAACTTGGTCCTCCGCATCTATGTTAATAGAAATTGGTTTCAGTACAATTGAGTAACAATACAAGAAAACAGTTGACTTCTTTGCATAAATAGTTGATCTAACATGGAATTACAGGTAAGAATTGTCAGGTCAACTCTATCACGGAAGCTCGTCTTACGCAAAGCTAACTCTATGTGACAGGTAACCAAGCAGAGAAAGGACCACCTGGGGTTGTTATTTAGGGGAAAGGGGAATAGATCTTCTGTTCCCCCCTCCCCTGTTCCATGCCATCCACTGCCATCTGACTTCTAATTAATGCAAGGAACTCTTTATTATACTTAAGTCTATGTCAACAAGTAGGTTGGTCCCTACCAAATTCCAATAGAATATTATAAAAACATTTATCTGAAATATAAAGAACACTTGCGGAACAGATCATTTGTCCCGTTTAGACTGTTAAATAAGCTTTCATTCATCCAACACTTACACCAAACTATCAAAGATGAAAGTACTCTTATCAAAGATGAGAGGAGTTGTTTGGAACGAGACTTTTTTGGGTTTATTAAAACATGTTTTGTCAGCTTGCCAATCCAATAAAAGGGTTTTCGTAGCTGACACAGGCGTTGAACTTAGCATGGCAATAGGTGCTGACGAGAGCTTAGTCAGTTCTCTGTGGACTGGAACGCTATGATTGATGTAATTCACCCCCAAGCAAGTACTCATCAGTCAGATTTATGTGTTGCTAAGTAGTTAAAAGTGAGACATGTCGTATCTGTGAAAAAAAAGATGGGGAGATCCGAGACAAGAAATAACAGGGTTTAGGATAAAGTTGGAAGGCTCCAAGTCATTATGAGTATAGGTTTCGTGAACAAAGAAAAGTTACTTGTCCGTTATGGGCACAAAAGAGTGACTATTCAAGTTTAAGAGAAAAAGCGACTATACTGGAAAAAGAAGCTTTAAAGGATAGTTATTGTACCGTTGCGAGTCTTATGAATACATGATACCGATACAGGTTACTCTTTCAAATTCAAACCCAATTTCCCGGTCACTTGCTCCGAAGCCGTGGATGGATAACAAAACAGGAAAATAAAAGAAAGTAACTTTTCTTGTTGGGCTAGCCCACCACAAATAGACGCCTTCATTTGACTTGTAAATGACATGAATTTGCCATGTATCCATCAGATTTAGAGTCCAGACGAACCATCTCTTAAAAGTCATGGGGTCCTCTGTCTTCCACTTAATCATGTTCGACAATTTCATTACAAGTATATTGTTCATGTTCGACAATTTCATTACAAGTATATTGAAGTGTTGCAGGCAGTCAATAGCAAATTATTGCCAAAATGATTATAGATTTGAAGCCAAATTTCTCAATGAGAAGGAAAGATCAGCTAGGCAATATTTCAATCATTAATCGTCAACTTTATCCAAAATATCGAATATGAACACACTTATACATGCTTTGATTTTCAATCTAACCCACCATTTATATGCTCTCAATAATTGTCTGTTCTCAACATATTACCAAGAACAAATCCGAATGAAGGCAAGCATCCAAGTAACACATTTGTCAGGAAAGCCTTCCAAAGCATGCATTTAAAAGAGCTCTGTTTCCGGAATTACTCAGTTACAATCTCGCAGAGCATAAGCATTTCATTTTGTCAGCAAAGGTCTAAGCCTACTATTAATTCATCTAGTCACAAATAATCCCTAAAATAGAGATCCTGATAAGCTGCTTTCAAAACATCAGATCTGTATCAATACAACCCATCACGTAATTATGACCTGTTCACAGGTTCCAATGCTTCAACTGTAACAACACTATTTCCTCTGATAACCTGCCAAAAGAAAATAAAAAATGTTTTACAAGGAAGTATAATTTAGATAACAGAATGATTGCATAATACGTTAGACAAGCAGAGAAACACAAATGTGACTCACCACCATGCCAATATCAGTTTTCTCATCACCATTCACCTCCACAGTGTTGTCAACCACCAAATTCATGAACTGGTCAAATCCTCTAAGTGTTCCAACCACCAACCTATTAGCATTAAGCTTGACTGCATATGTGACAAAGATAACAGAAATCAGCAATCCAAATATTATCTAAACATATCAAGAAAAAGAAAAAGGGATTAAAAACCCCTCAGGAGTTTGTACTGAATTGAACAGACCAATTAATTTAAGGTACAGACCATCTTAAGAAAACTCACATCTCCTTTTACCTTGGATTAATGGCATCTTTCTTTTTAAAGTTAAAAACCACATTATATTTTCAAATTTGAGTCCTTGTACAGTAGAAAGAAACGGTTTGACCCTTAAATTAAATATCCAAAGCCATTACAGTTGGAAACTATAAATAAGGCTCAGACTATCATACATAACAGCACAATTCTGAGAATGCCTTAGCAATGTTGCAAGTGCAACATTATAATCTAAAATACCAAGAAAGTTACATAAACTACATTAGTAAATTATCTACTGAAATTAGCATCCTCAAATATTTCACACAAAAGATGTTATCCGAGCAACATATTAGACAATAACCGCAATAAAAGCTCTCATGTTTTATCGGAAATAACAATATGGAAGTCAAATACCTACCGATATGTAAATGAAGGATTGGAAACCATCCAAAAAAGTCAAAGTAAAACAAGGTTAAGAACCAGTGATAGGATAAAGAATTGTCCATAGTTTAAGGATCCACCGCTAAATAATGGACAATAAGGTGGCAACCCTTAGGGTATCCAAAATTGTGCTTTCAATGTTACATTTCCATCGAAAACGTAACAACAAGGACGAAAGTGAATAGTTGGCAGTTAAATGAATGATTGCAAGGAGTGGATCTAAACAACGAGAAAAACCAAAAGGAAAAGGGCAATGTAATAGCTCTTGCTTCACCAGTTACCAAATTTACTACTGAAACGCAACCAGGCTCTAACTAAGCTACAAAATTACCAATATCATGCCAAATAACTACTACAAATTAGAAAGTAATACAGATTTCAACAAATCTTCAGACAATAGACGAGAATATTAACCCAAGAAGTGTTTGTCCAAATTTGAATACTCCAAGCCAACAGTAACACACTAAATTAGTATTGCCAAATCCTATCATGTCGAGTTAGTAGCTACATTTGGGTTCTTTACGATATTAAATATAGCACCAAATACGAGCTAAATCAGCCAAAAGCGATGAAATTTGAAGAGAAAATTTAACTTTAAAATATCAACAGAAAGATTTCAAGAAAGAAACGAGTAAGAGCAGAGGTTTAACAGAGAGAGAAATTTACTTTGAAGCTTCTTGTCCATGTACCTGTAATCCAACAAAAGACAAACATCAGAATAAATACAAAAAATAAAAAGAGGATTATAGAGAAAGTCTACAACTTACTTTTTGAGATCCGGAGGCTGTCCTGATCTGCTCATATTCTCTACCCCTAAGGCTTCGATTCACTACTGTCGCACAAAAGAATTGGAAGAGACGAGCCACCAGGGTTTGTGATTTTAGTCAAAACCCTGAAAAGATCGTAACTCTTCTAAATGTCTATTGTTAAAAGGCCCAATTTCATAGATAAGCCCAAAATATTCAATCGAAAATGTCCATTTATGTGAGAAAAGGGGTGTTGCGAGAATCGAACTCGCGACCTCTCGCACCCGAAGCGAGAATCATACCACTAGACCAAACACCCTGTCTTTGGTAAAGGTTTTTGTTTTACCCAATTTAGGGAAACCGCTGCACCAAAACCGATCACGAAATATCATTTAGTAGTATTAATTCTTATTATTATCGTAAATAACAAATTTTTGATTTAAATAAAATTACAAAATATTTAATAATAATATATACCGAATAATAATTATGAGGACCGTCAAAATTCGGTTCCATTACTGATATGATCATTTAATTTTAATTTATCTCTCAATTTTTCTTTTATATTTAGTTTTGCATGCTTTTCATTAATTTAGTTAAGATTTATCTTTAACACTTAAATTCATTTCACTAAAGTATATTTGATTATCAAATCTCTTAATATTAAAAAGAAAAAGTGTCAATCACTATAAGTTCTTTCTCGTAACAAAAAAAAACTATCCATATTATCTCGAATTAGATGAACCACGAAAAGTACATAACATAATAAAATAAGGTAACCAATCTATATATATTTGCCTTTATATGCTCATATTTTAAAATGAAAAGAAGAATTTGAAATTTTGATTATGTTCTTGTTCATGTTAAGTCGAGCCAAAAAAAACAATTTGGATCGACCCTTGCTTGTGAAAAATTGAACTTTATGATTCATACTTGGAACAAACATGAATATCTCATGTATGGAATAGCTTGTGTTATGTGGTGGTTTTCAATGACGGTAGCAATTCTTTTCTCAGTAATTCTGGAGAAAGCATCAACTGACGTGAAGGAAATGCCAAGGCCTTGCTCTTGCTATCCTCTGACTGTAATTAGTCTCTCATATCATACACCAGAATTTCTCTACTATCCTCTTGTTTACGATTTAATCTACCTACGTGTTCTTCTTCAAGGAATAGAGAAGAGTTTGGTATACGTAGCTATGGATTCATGATATGGTGACTATATTTAATTGATCACCAAAATCTATCATATTCATAGGCACAAAAGAAAAAGGAGTAACTGATTAACTGCTTCTTCAATCTATAGCACCCACCACATTTATATGTGTATTTAAATACGTTGAAGGAATCGTTTAACAAACTATTGGTTCCAAGTTAGTTGAGCTCGTACATCCTTAGTTCGGTGATAATGAGACAAAAGTTTAGAGTGAGAGGAGATTTCAATTCTTAAATCATTAGATATTAGAAAGGAAGGCCATATCAAGATGTGGTCAAAGGTAGAAATGGTTGGTGTTCATGTTCAATGTCTGGATAAAACTAGCATAACAATAGGTGGTTGGTATTTGATTCTAACCATTAATCATTGCTTAGCGACTTAATGCCTTAAAAACATCATTGTTTGTCCAAATCGTCATCAGTTCGGATGGTTGTTAGATACTCATACCTTATATGGCTTGAGATGAGATTTTAAGATGTGTGTATGAGAAGTTTTTTTGTGTTGGTAGGTAAATGAAATGTTCATACCTAATCATAATTTTTCAAAGTTCATTAAAAGAGAAATTTCAAACATTATTCACTTCGCATCTTATTTGGGTCCATGAATCGCTCTTGGACATTAACTAGGCATTTGGTTTGAGCACGAAATTAGCTATAGATATAGATATAATAGTAGAAGGGAATGAGAATAGGTATGAAAAATAAAAAAAAAATATGTTTGATTTATAACTTGGGTTTCTGTATTAATACCAATAATATTGTTTGGTTTGTTGCATTAATGAGAATGAAAGATAATATAATATCATTTTTACTTTTAATAAAAATAAAAATAATTTACTCTTTATATATTTATTGGGCTATTTCTATATATTTGTAAAAAAAATTAATCAATTTTGTCAAAAAAATTTATCACAATTTTTGAACATTAGATGAACTATATGATAATTTGCCAACGGAGCTGTATAAGTAGAGAGGTAGCAACAATACCACCTTCCAGCGATACTATTCCAATCCACCGAAATACCCCATCAATCTGAGGACAAAGAGAAGCATCACATTCCATTAGGACGTAAGGCCAATATATTGTCTGACCAATATAATTAAACTGAAGCAACCAAGGTGTTCTAATTTGGAAAGAAGAAGAAAAATAGGTGCCAACCCATTAGCTATAGCTTAAGGTCAATGAGGGCTAAGTTACGATAATTCACATGGTGGAATCAGAATCACAATAATTTACAAGTCAAAAATATTTAAGAACAACGACCCTTTCCTCAGAGACATTCCCTATACAAATTCTACCCCACGAGAGCCCACTTGGCTTGTAGATTTTCTCTCCTTCAACCCTCCATCTCTCTTTTTCTTCCTCTCTCCGATCAAGGAACATTAGAGACTAAGAATGTTAGGCAGAAGGATGATGTATTTCAAGAAGCTAGCCACGAAATTGAAGGCTAGAAGCCGAGTTGGGTACGAGAGGTCACAGGAAGAATGCCTGTTGAAGGGCTGCGAAGAACCCCCCAAAACTCCGACTGGGTTTTTCGTTATCTATGTTGGCTACGAGCAGGAGAGGTTTGTGGTGCCAACCAACTTCTTGTCTCACCCACTCTTCAAGATGTTGTTGGAGAAGGCACATGATGATTTTGATCTCCACCACAATATCAACAGGCTTGTTGTTCCATGCAGTGTCTCCACATTTCAAGAGGTCGTGAGTGCTGCTGAAAGTTGCAACGGCAGGTTTGACGTCAGGAACTTTATTGAGGAGCTCATGTAGCTGGGGGAAACATCATTTATGAGATGTTCTCTTGAGCTCCGGGCTTGCTTTTTCACTTGTGATCTCATTATATTACAGAAAATAGATGGAGGTATATAATCTCAGCTTTACCAACTTAGATGGGCTAATTTTCTCCCCATCGGTGGCAATGTTTTGAATACTGAGAGCAAAAATCATTCACTAATTGTACAAAATTCAATTATTTAATCTATTCAGAGTTTGTTTTGCACTTGTTGTGGTAGAAGAACTTTGACGTGGTTGAAGATTTTGATCAAAGTAGTGGTCCTGTACAGTTAAACTAAGTGATTCTACACTATGATTTAATTACTGTAAAACTAGGTGAAATTCTATTTATTCCACATAATTATATATGTCACGATGACTACATATTAAGAAACAGATAGACAAATAATTATGGCTCAGAAGGTACTGTCTCTGTGAGTTGGATGCAAATAGTAAAAGGCTTAGGCGTGAATCGGCGGCACAAGTCAACCATCTGCAAGTATGGCCTTCATGTCATCAATCAACTTCTGCATCTGCACCCTTGAAAACAAGGGCGAGGGATACACACAAGCACTGTCCAACTGTCCATCGCATATGGTATCAAATATGGCAACAGACGGGCCTACACCATGGACGGAGGCACAACCCACATAATCCTCAATTCCAAGCTTTCCATACATTGCATTTGGTTCATCAATCACAGATTCCTCAAACACTGATATTAAGGCAGTTCTTAAGGATGAAGATGGCGTGAGAGCGGGATTATCAATTGCTTTGCACATGAGGAAGTTGAGGTCATCCATGTCTGTGAAATGCTTATTATTGGATTTTGCATTCTCAAAGGCAGTGTAACATCTTTTTGCCAGCTCCCATAGCTTTTCATCTCCTCTTAGGTCATGTGTGTTCAAGATAGCAGAGTGGTAAAATCCTGAACAGATGAAATAGCTCGTTCTACAGGATTTTTTAAGAAATTTAGTGACTATCAAATTGGGTAGGTTATTGAACTAACCAAGGTGATCTGGGCTGAGAGCAGGTTCAAGAATGGAACGACAATCCACAAGGGTTATAACGCCATACTTCTCCCGTTGGTGTTGAGGGAGGCCTTTGGAGGAATACGCTGCCATCAAACCAGCTGCTGCCATAGCTCCACACAGTTTGATCCCTCTTGACTTGCAACCCTACACAAATCTCATACTCCATTACCACAACATAAATGAACTGCCTGGTGGTCAACACACACTACAGCATGTTTTTATGGCCAGATCTTCCATTACAATAACTCTGTTTCAACTTTGTTCTGCACCCAATAAACGACATTGTATTAGGCGCGGAACAAGGTTGGAATAGAATAATTATAAGTGAGGATTTGAACCCAGTTTTCATACGACACTCTCAGGCATAAGACGGAAACAAAAACTATAAAAACGAGTAACTGAAATTCCAATTCCATGCCTAAAATTGGATTCGGTGCGTAAAGCTATCTGCTACATTGCAAGTCCAAGGCCAGAGGAACTATTTACCATGTTTCACTATAATGCCCTCTAGCATATTTATCAGGACGATTAAACCCAAGCCCAGTCCATAGAAACGGGCTGTCATACAGATTAATAACTGAGAAACAAACTGCGGAAAAGGATAAGTAAAAAGGTAAAAGCCTCGAACTTTTTGTAGTTTTTCTGATCCTGAGAGACATACTCTTTTTCATTAATTTTTACAAGAATATCAATAAGGTACCAGTAATTAGTTTTTATATTTACAAATTATTATTTATACTAAAAATATAATAATAATTATTATGTAAATATATTATTAATTATATAGCTCCATATAGCTCAAGAGAAAGTGAGACGGAAGCCAAATCAAAAATAGACGGAAGAAAGTGAGACGAAAGCCAAAGCAAAAACAGACGAAAGAAAGTGAGATGAAAAAAGTGAGACGAAAGGCAAAGCAAAAACAGACGGAAGAAAGTGAGATGGAAGCCAAAGCAAAAAAACAGACAGAAGAAAAAGTGAGAAGATAGAAATTAGACGCAAAAAACAGACGGAAGAAACTAAGACGAAGACCCGATACCACATCAGATGATTAATCAGTTTGAGTTAGTTACAGAACTTAACTGAATAACTGATTCTTCAAAGAATAGGAAATAAGAAGAAAGAAGTAGTTATCAAGAAGAGGTTGAAGATGAAGGCTATAAATACGAGTCGAAGTCGAAGACTGCAGAAGTTAGAGATTTTAAGAAGCTTAGCGAATTAAAAGAGATCATTGAATTTTTAAAAAGCGGGAGATCCAAAAGCTAGAAATATATGTGCTAAACTTAGAGCTATCTTTATCTGTAACAAAGCTCGAAACATTTTTCAGTAGAAAGAAGAAAAACAGATAGCCTGAAAAGGCTAAGTGTGAAAAGAATACTTGCTGTAAGAGACCTGAAGAGGCTCGGAGAAAAGAATACTTGTATCTTTGAGAAAGTATAGTGAAATCTCAGAAAGGATTCTGAGGACTGGACTTAGCCCATGGTTTGGGATGAACCAGTATAAATCTGCTGTGTCGACTCTCACTCTTAAACTCTCAACCTTTACTCTTACTATTTTCTATAATTGTTTAGAAATAAATTGCAATACGTGACAATATTGATTTTCAATAGTTTTGAGAAAAAGCAAGTTTTTAAAGAAGCTCATAAAAAGGGGATTATAAAAATGAATACACAATTCAACCCCCCTTCTTGTGCATTTTTATATTGAATATTAAGTCTATACTAACGTGTGATTCACTTCAACTGGTATCAAAGCTCGGTGTCCAAGAACTACCGTAACAAAGTATGGATAAAGATCCATGGCGGAATCACACATCTATATAGCTGAAGGTGCCTCTGTCACCAGACCTCCTGCGTTCATTGGAGAAGACTATCATTACTGGAAAGATAGAATGCGGCTTTTCATTAAGGCTACTTATATCGACCTTTGGGATATAATAGAAAATGGACCGTATACACCAGTAAAGGAAGAAAAAAATGCCATTCCAATAATCAGATGGTCTGCAGAACAAAAAGCAAGATTCCAGCTAAATTCGAAGGCCAAGTTCTTATTAAGTTGTGCCCTAAGCAGAAGTGAGTACGATAAAGTTCACGAAAGCGATACTGCGAAAGAAATATGTGATACGTTATCCATCGCACATGAAGGCACTAATCAAGTCAAGGAATCCATGATAAGTATTCTTGTACACCAGTATGAATTGTTCAAGATGAAGGATGAAGAGCCTATTGATCAGATGTTTGGAAGATTTCAAACCGTCATTTATGGACTGAAAGCTCTCGGTAGAACATATGACAATCAAGACCACGTTAGAAAGATCCTTAGAAGTTTACCGAAGAGATGGAGACCGAAAGTCACAGCTGTACAAGAAGCTAAGGACTTGAGCGTGTTGAAGCTTGACGAATTGCTTGGATCCCTGAAAATTCATGAAGTAGAACTCGATGCAGAAGACAAGCCTAGAAGGGATAAATCGATAGCATTAAAGGCCGGACAAAAGAATCATAAGAATCAAAGGAAGAGGAATCCATCGTCGAAAGCACTGAAGATTGAGGAAGTCATGAATGACGATTCCAGTGAATCAGATCAAGATTCGAGCGATGAAGATGATGAGCTATCCTTTATCTCGAGGAAGATCAGACGTATGTGGAAGAAAAAGGCTAAAGGAAATAGAGAGTCCTCCTTTTAGAAGAATAGCAAAGATGATGAGAAGAATGAAAAGACATCTGTCATATGCTACGAATGCAATAAACCAGGACATTACAAGTCCGAACGTCCACTACTGAAAAGAAAGCCAAAGAAGAGTAGAGAAGGCAAGAAAAGCATGAAAGCAACCTGGGAAGATCTGGATTCATCTGAATCAGATATTGACTCAGAGGCATCAGTACAAGCAAATATCTGCCTGGTAGCCGAAAGAGAAAGTGATAAGGAGGTAATCTTAAAAGTCAGTCAATTACAAGATGCATACTCAGAATTGTTAGAAGATTCTCATGCAATTCTGAAGTAGTATAAGCTATTAAAGAAAAAGTATGTAGACAGCTTGAAAAATACACAAGTGTTAGAAAAGGAGAACGTCTGCTTAAAGAAGCAAGTAGACGAGATTAAGAAAAAGGGAGTTATAGATAGATCTGAAGAGATCAATCAGTTGAAGCAAAGAATTAATAGTCTTTCAGCTGATCTATCAACTTTTACGGAGTACTAGAAAAATGAACGACATGTTTGGAAAATATAGACACCCTAATGACAAAACTGGATTAGGGCTTACTAAAAACCATATTCAGCAGAAAAAGAATGTTGTTCCTCATAAAAAGAAATTTCATTAGCCACATTATCATCAAAAATTTCATCAGTTGCATCATCATCATACTATCAACTATGTTAGAACTAACCCCAAAAGACCCAAGAAAATCTGGGTACCTAAAAGAAAAATAATATCTCCTGTAGATATTCTTCCTTGGAAGAAGTAGTCAGCACCATTGGTACTTGGACAGTGGATGCTCGCGACACATGACGGAAAGAGGGTCTATGTTCCTAGAACTTCAGTATAAGGAGGGAGGATCGGTAACTTTTGGAGACAACCAGCAGGGCAAGATAATTGGAATCGTTAAAATCGGTAAAGATTCCCTTACATGCATTGATAATGTACTGCTAGTTGATGGTTTAAAACACAATTTAATTAGTTTCAGTCAATTATGTGATTCTGGTTTTGAAGTGTCTTTTAATCAAAATTTTTGTGAAGTCAAAAACAAGGATGGGTCTAAATTCTTTTCTGCATCTTTACAAAATCAGTTTAGAAGATTTTCAAAGTCAAAATATTTCTTGTTTTATATCAACTGATGAAGAAAAACTGATCTGGCATAAAAAGCTTGGTCATGTTAGCTTTAAACACATTTCTAAAAATATTGTAACCTCTTCTAGACCTCTAGAGTTGTTACATATGGATTTATTTGGTCCAACTAGGACATTGAGTCTTGGCGGA
>JANIHZ010000005.1:63325704-63340007 GCA_027478365.1 Erythroxylum rufum | reverse complement strand
ACGAATATTCATTTTTCTTTGCACAAGAATAACTCATCACCATTCCAATCTTCCAAGAAAAGATTCGGGGTCCAACAGTTAGAGATTGTTATTTGACCATAACAAGAGGATCAATGCCAAGTTTTTGGCAACTTAAGTAAAAATTTTAAGCTTACTTTGTTAAAAAGAAAAGGATACCCAAAGACTCCACTACTCTTTTTAATATGGTGTAAGGAAAAGGAGAAATCCTCGTACATTACACATATAGATTTAGTACCAAAGCCATTCAAGTACCAAAATTGTACACCAAAATTGTGAAAATTAAATTTGAGAAAGGTTTATTTTGTCATCAAATAATGTGAAAGTCTCTCTTGATGAAAAGAGTGTACACTTAAGAGGGGGTGTGGAAGCAAGTACAAAGGTTTATCATTAAAGAAGAAGTTGGATGCTCTTTAAAGCCAATAGAATAATTGTCTTTTGAGGTTGGGGGTAAAGGAGGAAGAGAGAGCACATTGCATTAACCTATCATGAGAAAGATGTAGGAAATAACAAGTAGAAAGAAGTAAAAACGTACAAAGATCCACAAACACACCCTTATCGTAGTTGAAGGCATCTCTAAATCATATTCTTAATTATGATAAGATTAAAAATATCATAAATCATCTAAAGCTAACGGTGAGCAATAATAATTCTAGGAGGTTTGATAATTTTTTTACTAAGATTATAAAAATGAGACCTATAAGTGTAGAAATTTATGAAAAGCTAATGATTCTTTATTAAAGAATGCTTTAATTTATTGAGACAATAAGGTACAAAGAAAGAGGGATATATGATAACAAAAGGTCTCACTTTACTTAAGCATAAAGGTAGGTATACAACAATCTAACAAAGGGTAGGAGTGATTAAGACCAATGTACCTAGATAAAGAAGTTATACACATGTTTGAGGCATCCATTGTCATTATGAATGAAATGAGCAATAAAAGAAGTATATAGAGCAAATTGTATTCAAGTACCAAGATCCTGAGTTATTGAATCCTAATGATGATGCAATAATGTTTACAATGATTTTAGCTAACTATGAAGTGAATAGGGTTTTGGTAAATAATGATAATTCTATTGAGATCTTATTTTATGATACTTTCTACTGCATTGTGATTCACTAGAGCATAGTTAAGCCTTGTATCAACACCTTTAGTAAGGTTCAAAAGGTCACATATATATATAATAAAGATGACCCCTATGATAAGTTAAGGGTAAAGTACGATATGTTACAAGATCTTTAGTATTTCATGTTTTTTGTAAACCTCCCACTTATGATGTCATTATAAGAAGACTATCTTTGTATTCCCTCAAGCTATTTCTTTGCCTCACTAATTACTAATTAAGTTCGTAATATGCAATGGGTAGTTAAGATATTTAGAGACTTAAAGGTAACCAAATAATGTTATCTTACTTAATTAAAAGTTGATAGGAATATTAGTGTGCATGTTGATGGTTATGAAGACTATAAAAATATGGGCAAATGTTGGTAAGGCACATATAAAAGATTAATTAAGGGAGTACAAGAACATTTTTATCCAGTGACTTGAGGACATTCAGGGAATTGAGATTGCAGTCCATAAGCTAAATGTTAGCCCACGGTTTCAAACCTATTAAGCAAAAAAAAAAAAAATCACTAGCGGAAAGGGATTCTTATTATCTATTAAAGTTTGCTTGTGGGATTTTACAAAGATATCAACATTTTTCAATTTTTTTAAAATGAAGGTTCAACTAAACCAAGTTTGCTTAATTCCTAAAGAACTCTTATCTGTTAAAGACAGAAAAATAAAGTTATTTTCCGATCATGGGTTCCTTTGGGTGGCTTATTTCAACTCATTATAGGTCTAATGTTTAAACTATACTAGGTTGAGAGTTCATTTAAAGCTATGATTTAGTATGTAAACCTAAATAGTTTTGAGGATGACTTATTTTTCAACTGGTAAGCTACTTGGAAGGAGTAGATAAGACACCAATAATAAAGTTGAAGTTGACTTTGATGAAAGATTGGCTTCCTTTAAGATTTGGTAACAAAAATCACTAAAAGAAACCCTATACCAAATTTGAAAATATTACAATATATGATGCTTTCATTAGGTCTAGGGAGCAAGCCCCATGAGAAGGGAGATAATGCATAATTTTATAAAAGAGTAGATGGAGAAATTTGTTTTCATCCTATTAAAATCCTCAACTCTGACATTTTATATATGCCTTTCTATTTCAAGTCTTGTTTCCATTATAAAAATGAGGAATTATAACCCTACATTGCCTCTCCTCTACCCTTTCCATCGACTCACTACAATTAAAAGTCTTAGAACCTTAGAACTCTTGTCTAAAAATACTTGACTTGGGACTTGGTGCTCGAGAGTGGGGCATCTAACATAAAAAGATCATGAGAGCTTATGAAGGAATGCATTGAGAAAAAGCTTGGATTTAAAGTTGAGAAATTGATAAAACTTTGAGATGAATTTACTAGCTTCTTAAAATAGATAAAAGGTTTCGTGGAGAGGCAAAAGAGGGATTTATAATGATTTTTGAATACCTAAATTTATTGTATTAAGATACATTTCTGCTCACCAAAAATATCTTATCGGTCTCAAAATCCATTTTCTTTCTTAAACTCCACATAATCATTAAAGCTACAGCTGGTGTTAAGTAGTTAGAATTTACTGACACGTAACACAATTATTACCAAAAAGGCTTTTTATTTAATATGGATAAATAACATAAAATACTTATGATAATGTTAGACCTGAACAATTCTGTAAATATGGTTTGTTGATGAAATTTGAGGAGATAACTAGTATACATTAAGATTATTTGATCCCACATTGTGAAGTAAGATAATCTATGTCCTGAGTTTACCTTGATAACCTATCTTTTGGACTTAGATAACCCATGCCTTAAGTTCTTCATCCATCTTTTCGACTTAGATAATCCATGCCCTAGGTCTCTTATTATAGCGCACTTATTGTATCTCTTTACCATACCTTTCTTTCTTTTACCATATCTTTGTCATATAATGTCTCTCCTATTTGTGAATATACCTCTAAAACTTAGACACATAAGGTAGTTGGTCGAGATCCCTAATTATAACTCATAATGTGAAAATAAGAAAAACTTCTTTTTACCAAGTAAGTGAATAATACCTTAATGATGGATTCATCTCTCTTAAAAAAAATTGAAAATTGTCTCCAACATTGAAGTGTTTACATCAAAATTATCTCCGTCACTATTTTATAGGAATATAAAGATCATTAATTATAAAACAATACTACATATTTATAATCAAATCATAAACAAAAGACATATAAAAAAATATGGTAAGTTTGCATAGATTTCATCATTAATCAAAATTTGAATCATTTTTAAATTATATCATATTGTATCTAATTTATGGTATTTGTAGATCATATTATATCATTATTTCATTTTTTTTACATTATATCTTATCAAATGTAATCTTTGGGGGGTGTTTATTTCTATTTTTTTTTTCTGGTTGCGGTTTTAATAAAGAAGGAAACAACATGGTAAAGCACGTTTGATTGTTTCTGTTGCAATTTGTTATTTCTAAAAAAAAAAACCACAATAGATTAACAAAAATAGAAATTAGACATTTTTCAAAATTTTCAGAACAAGTTTTTGTTTTCGTTTCTACTTTTCCCTCTTATAAATTTACTCCACTGTAGAAACTCTCATCTTTCTTTCTTATGTCCTATACTCAACTCTTCTCTCTATCTCTCTCCTTCTTCTTTGTTTTTCTCTTCTCTCTTAAGTCCCTAACTCATCTCCTCTCTCTCTCCTGTTTTTTTGGTTCACACTTTTTTGTTTTTGATTTTTTGGTTTGAGTTTCCACATTTATAATTTTCTAGTTTGTGTTTCTGCATTTTGGTTTGTGTTTTTTTGGTTTGCGTTTTTGCATTTCCAAGTGTTCTTTTACGTTTTTGGTTTGCTATTTTTTGTAGACTGAATACAAAGTTCAATGGCCAATAAATCTCATATAAACACGTGACGAGAAATTCAGTTGATTTCAAGGTCACAACTTCAATTATACAGATTTTTGTTTTTGATTTTTGCGTTACAAATCTATACTAAACAAGTTTTTGTTGTTTAACAAAAAAATAGAAACAAAAAATAGAAAATAAAAATTAAAAATCACAAGTAAAAAGTAGAAATAGAACCAAACGCCCCTTTATATTTTGTAAGTTACAGTTAAATTCAGAGGTATTACTAAATGAGGGATCAATTCGATAAGTCGGAATGTTATAACTTGATATATGTCTAAACTAACGTGGCTCAAGCCTCCAACTATGTGCCATTCTTTTTCCGTAATAAACTGATATTCGATTAACTTGGGCTCATTTATTTGATCGGGACACAAAACTTCTAATCGGAATCTCAACTCTACACGGTGATTGGGCCTGTCCTAAAGCATTGAACACCAAAATAAGGATAAAAAGGACATACTGTTTAAAACAGTCAAAATCACGACAACCAAAGGCCCAACTAAATCCTCACCGTCCCATGTCAGGAGGTAAGAATTTAACCGTTGGATGACACTCCTAGCGAGCGGTCTCAAAAATTTCAAATCCCACTCACAGCCCGCTCTCACTTCATAGTTCATACCAAAAAAGAGAGAGACGAAGACACAGGGAGAGGCGTCTGAGACTAGTGAATCGGACCTAACAGTGATAGTTCGAATCGGATCAAGGAAATGTCGGGTCGACACGAGAAGGAGAAAGGCGTCAACGTCCAGGTCCTTCTCCGATGCAGGTCAGCAACTGCTCTTTGCCCTGTTTTTCGCTTCTCGATTATTTGATTTCGTGGATTTAATTTCAAGTTGTTTGGACGTTAGGCCGTTCAGCGATGAAGAGTTGAGGAACAATGCTCCTCAGGTTGTAACGTGCAACGAATACCAGAGAGAGGTCTCCGTCTCCCAGAGCATCGCCGGCAAGCATATCGACAGAGTTTTTACTTTTGACAAGGTCTCCTCTTGTTTCTTGTGTTCCACTTCTAGAACTTTGTATTTGATTTTGGATCATGTTTGAAAATTTAGATTTTGGGGTATAGGTTTTTGGACCTTCAGCCCAGCAAAGGGATCTCTATGAACAAGCTGTGGTGCCAATTGTGAACGAAGTTCTGGAAGGTTTCAATTGTACAATTTTTGCATATGGTCAAACTGGTACTGGTAAAACATATACAATGGAAGGTGAATGCAAGAGGTCTAAGGTAGGGTTTATCAGTACCTTTTAGTTGTTTTATCAGATTGATGCTTTATCTCTCATAGCATGTGGAGTGGAAGTTGTTGTCTTGCTAATTGTGATGTTATAATGGGAACAGAGTGGGACTAATGGAGAGTTACCTCCAGAAGCTGGGGTCATACCCAGAGCTGTCAAGCAAATTTTTGATACTCTTGAAAGCCAGAATGCAGAATATAGTGTAAAGGTGACTTTCCTAGAGTTGTACAATGAGGAAATAACTGATTTACTTGCTCCAGAGGAAATTTCCAAGGTTTCTCTGGATGAAAAGCAAAAGAAGCAGCTTCCATTAATGGAAGATGGAAAAGGTGGAGTTCTTGTAAGAGGTTTGGAGGAAGAAATAGTGACAAGTGCCAGTGAGATCTTCACTCTTCTTGAGAGAGGGTCTGCGAAACGTCGAACTGCAGAAACCTTGTTAAACAAGCAATCAAGGTAAGAATTTCGTAGCTATTTCATGATTATTGTAAATTCATATATATATATATTTTTCACCTTAGGAAGCTCTCTTGTCCTTTAGTCGGTCGCATTCTCTCTTTTCCATTACAATACACATCAAGGAAGCAACACCGGAGGGTGAAGAACTAATCAAATGCGGCAAGCTAAATCTGGTGGATCTTGCTGGGTCAGAAAACATATCTCGTTCTGGTGCTAGGGAGGTATGCAGTTTCATTTTGACATCATTGACCTTATGAGTTTCAGTGGTTGTTGGCTGATAAGAATCTAAAATAAAATCCGGGTTATCTCATAATCCGGTTGTACTGTTCGCTGTGTTTTAGGGTCGTGCAAGAGAAGCTGGTGAAATTAACAAAAGTTTGCTTACCTTGGGTCGAGTGATTAATGCTCTTGTTGAACATCTTGGGCATATACCTTACAGGTTCAAATTGTTTTCTTGATCTGCGTGGTGACAGCCTGTTCTTGATTTTCTTTTCCAAATTGTGTTCATAACTAAAATACTCCAGGGATAGCAAGCTCACAAGGTTACTTCGTGATTCACTTGGGGGAAGAACTAAAACGTGCATCATAGCCACAGTTTCACCAGCTGTTCACTGTCTCGAGGAGACTTTGAGTACCCTGGATTATGCGCACAGGGCAAAGCACATAAAAAATAAACCCGAGGTTCGTTTTAATGCAGAAATTTAGTGTATTATTTCATTAACGTACTCCTTGTTTGGTTAAACTAACATCCAAATACATAATTCACGTAATCAATTCCGATTCCTGATTTCGGAATTGAGAGAACACTCCATAAATAATGGTATCTAGGATTTTGAGAACTATGTAACTTCAAATGTTAAAACTCTGTAGGAGTTGGTGTTGTGTAAATTGAACTAATGCTAAATACGGCTTATCATCTGCTGGCTGTTTTAAGCTAGTGTTGTAGCACTGCAACTTTTCATGTTTAAGCTCTTTAAGCAGCTATTTTAAAAATCGATCATCAGGTTAGAGTATGGTTCTGTTGGCAACTATGGAAAGGACTGTATCTACTTCATTTTCTTTCAGACCGCTCTTGTATACAAACTGCTACATGAAATGTTTGTGAACGCATGCCAGTATTTTCTATCTGTGCTTAATATATAGTAATGTGTGCATATATTAGTTAAGATATGAACCTCGCTGCTTGAGTGAGTAGTAGTACACATTAAATTGGATACATGGACTGAAGAGTATTTAGAAATTTATGTGGCTGCTTGTAGGTTAATCAAAAAATGATGAAATCTACTCTTATCAAGGATCTTTATGGAGAGATTGACAGGCTTAAGGCAGGTGAGATGGCTTGTCTCTGGCAGGCTGGTAATCATAAATTTATGTAAAGAGTTCATAAAGTTGCATGGAACTTATGGTGCCCTGGTTTTCTATCTTGCTTCAAATGCCATCGTGTTGCTCAGAGGTTTATGCTGCACGTGAAAAGAATGGTGTTTATATTCCAAAGGAACGATACTACCAAGAGGAGAGTGAAAGGAAGGTAACATATTATGTCAGTTGTCTCAGTTTTGATTGCCTTGATTGGCTGCTGAAATGGTAGCTCCTATTTTCCAATGTTTCTTTGCTGCATTTATCCCAAGTTTGTTGTTCGATATGGGTTGGATTATGTTTTGTCCGATCTTGTTGTGTTTGCCTTTGATCTACCATGAATGTGTTTGAATATTGCTCACCTATTTTTGCTTTCTATGTTCAGGCCATGGCAGAACAAATAGAACAAATGGGGATAACTATAGAAAGTAACCATAAGGTTAGTACGTGGAACTGAATAGGGTTTTTCCGATAGTAAGCATGAACGTTTTAGTTTCTAGCATTATTTTATTGTTAGTATAATGCATGCACAATGTGTTGGACCAGCAACTTGAGGAGCTGCAAGATAAATATGTTGCCCAAGTTCGGCAATGTTCTGAATTGAGCGGCCAACTTGATGCAACTGAGGTAAGAAATGTTTGTAAGCTTTTCTTGTATAGTTACTTTTTATGGATTGGTTCTGATTGGGTGCATGATATATGTAGAGAAACTTAAGCCATACCAGCAAATTGCTAGCCAGCAGTAATGAAGAACTTAAGAAGTGCCTTTATGCTCTAAAGGAGAAGGACTTTATCATATCTGAAAGGGAAAAAGCAGGTATATTTAATTTTTCTTTTATGTTCATATTTTGATTCACTTTTGATACTTGATGCTACCATTGAACTTACTGAACAGAGAATGCTCTGGCTCATCAAACATTTGTTCTACGGGGTGACTTGGAGAGAGCTCTTCAGGATAATGTTTCTTTGTTCCAAAAGATTGGTATGTAGTGTTCTGTTTAGTTAGAAACTAAAAGTTTCTTAGTTAACCACCACATATTACTCACTAGATAATGTGATGGGTTGTAGGTAGAGAAGACAAACTGAATGAAGATAACAGATCGGTGGTGAACAACTTCAGAATGGAGCTCTCCAGGCAAATTCATTCTCTTGGTGATATGTTAGCGAAATCAACGTCTCAGCAAAATGAACATCTTAAGTGTGTTGAGAACCGCTGTCATTCTCTTTTGGATGTACATGATAAGGTATTAAGAAACATATGCTCTCTAGTTTCCTTGATTTCTTTCCTCTATTATATAATCTTTTGTTTTATGTTTTTTAAGAAGAAATTGCTAGAAGAGTTTAACTTGAGAGGTACAAGCTTTTGCTCTGCTCTTGTTCATGGTTTATAAATTCACGCGTTCAGGCAGTCAGGGATACCAGGAAGAAATTAACGGCTTTGAGGAATTTGTATGCATCCCACTTGGAGGCATTGCAAAATGTTGTGCGTTTGCACAAGGCAACCTCTACTGCAGGTCTGGAAGAAATTTCATCTTTGGTAGCTTCTAATGCAGAGTCCATTGAAGATGTAGGTAGCAGTTATTTGAATTTCTTGTCCACTTTATATCCAAATTATTCCATGGAGATCTAATTATGCATCCTTCGAAATCAGTATCTAGCTTCAGAGACCGGTCAAGCAGATTCAATATTTGATGATATTCAGAGTTGTCTCTCAGCTCACCAAGGAGAAATGGCTCTTTTTGCAAGGGAACTGCGACAGGTTATATAATCTGAACTCCACGTTAAATTAATTTGGAATGGAGCAAGTTTGGAAGTATTGCTTTCTTGACAACATCTTGTTGATGTTGCAAGCTGGATTATGTGTTTTGTTGCAACAAATATTGTCTGAATATTGATTGATATTTTTGTGTTTTGTTGCAACAAATATTGTCTGAATATTGATTGATATAGTACCCAGGAAATACTGAAAATTATTTGTTCATTTGAATGAAATGTGACTATGCTGCATCGCTGCCGTCTACTTTAGTGTATTTGCTGTCATTGCTTTCTTATTTGTCACAATTGTTATTCGAAATCCATCAGAGATTCAATCTTAGTAGTGAGCAGACGAAGGAGATCTCAGCATATATGAATGATTTTCTCAAAAAGATTTCAGAAGTATCTGAAAGGCTCGAAAATCATGCAGCCTTAGCTGATGAAATCCAAATGAAAAGTATTGCTGATTTTCAGAAGGCTTACGAGGTAGTTGTTGTGCATCTCCCAAAACTTTCTGTTGCATATCTCTGTAAGACATTGCCCAATGGCTGCTCAATCATTATTTGTGCAGGAGCAATCAAAATCAGATGCCGAGAAGCTTGTTGCTGACATCAACAATCTAGTCTCTAACCACATAATACGTCAGAAAGATATGGTGCTCTTCTGGTTTTTTACCCTTTCAATAATGTCTTGATTACCAAGATGCGCTGACTTTTGCTTTCACAGGTGAATGCAAGGCTATATGGCCTGCGAGAAAATGCCACGGGAAACAAGGCATTTTTGGATGAACATGTTTCTTCAATGGAGGCCGTTGCTACAGAGGCAAAACGCAAATGGCAGGAGTTTTCTATGCAGGCGGAGAATAGTGCCAAGGACTCAGCAGATTACTCTGCTGCGAAACATTGTCGTATGGAGTTCATCCTGCAGCAATGGTATGTTGATCTTCTGTGTGATGGTCGGTGCACCAACAGTTCTTATACATTAGTCTGAACCTTTTGCTTCCTTATTCTCTAGTGTGACAACAGCCGAATCGGCTTCCAAGCACTGGAAAAAAACTCGGGATTTGGTTAATGACATTGGCAGGGAACACGTCTCCGCATTGACGTCACTAACTAGGTAATACGCCTCGCCTTACTGTTTTTTTCCACCATTAATTGTCCAATACAAGTATTGGAAACATTTAGCATGTTAGGCATAAGGATGTGCTCTGTAAGCAATATTAAAGTCATCATCTTGGTATTTTCCAAGTATTTTAGTTATTTACTTTCTATCAGTACTAGAAGACTTTATCTGGCAAACCTAAGTGAATATATCCGTAATATGTAACTATTTCTCTACAGAAATGCCTGCGACAGTATTGACCAGCATGAGGCGGAAGTTGATTCTGCAAGAATTGCAGCCGAGGAAGATGCGGCAAAGAATAATGAGGAAATCCTTCATCACATTGACGGTAAGTATTAGTGGTTTCAACGTCTTCAGATTTTCCATTTGAATAGAGTTGACTTTCTTTTGAGTGGCTTATGTTGAATCACCACATGGGCTGCATTTCTGGCTGTAAGTGTCTGGGATGTAACATTCTCTGTTATGTTATTGCTGCAGGTGCATCAGAGCAGGAACGTAGAACTGTATCTGGTATCCTGGAGGCTGTGCAATCTCATGCAAAAACCATTGACGTTTTGAGGGATAATCATTCTGGCCAAGCCGCAGCTATCGAAGACAAGGCAAAGGAAACATTTGAGCAGCAATATATGGTAGAGGTTACTTAAGCACAAATATTTAGCTTTCAAAACTTGAGTTATAAAATGTCATGTGTATATATAAATCACTCTAACCCTTCATTTATTTTCCGTACGTTGTTTATTAGCATTTTAACAGTCTCTTCACCTAGTAAGGAAAAACTTAATTGCTTATTTGAGTCCTTAAACGATGAACCTATGTTTGTGCAGGACTACGAGCCAACAGGAACAACGCCAGTGAGAAGTGAGACAGAAGTTCCTAGTAAGGGGACAATAGAGTCACTCCGTGCAATGCCAATGGAGAGCCTTCTCGAGGAATTTCGGGAAAACAATTCATATGAATCCTTCGAGACAAAGGAGTTGAAACCATCTCTGATACCACGATCACCGCTTGCACAACTCAATTAGAAACAGGGCGGTCTTAGCTCCTTTTTCAAGCCCGTTCATTGGGAATTTATCTGTACCAATAGTGAGTGTCCACATATACAGTTTCTGCTGCTATACGGAAAGCTTCAGGATGCAAGGAAAGAGTAGTGGAGACCAGGAGGGGTACTTTCTTATTTTGGAGGTTTGGCCATGAATATATTCCAACTCGGGATTTAGCAATATAATACGTAGATCAACAGAAGGATGTAAAAAGTGGGTAGCAGGTCCCACATTTGGGTGATTTAAGATTTATTTCTTCGAATTCTATGTATGTTAAATGAGTTCCAATGTAATGTATGAGAATCTTAATTGCTTGAGAGCAGCGAAAACGAATTTGTTGGGTTGTGATACTCTGTATGTCGACGAATGCTATCCTTGAATGTCTACACAAATTCATGATGTATTACCCAGCTTGGTATACAAGGGAATCGTCTCACTATGTTCATGTCAAACTTTGTGATGCTGAATCGTTGAGGCCTATCATTTGCTTCAGTGGATTTGACTATATTTCACCAACCTTTTCATCGAGTTTGGACCAACATGAGACTTTGGTCTTTCTGATCTTTTTTTAAAGATAAAATGTTTTTTTTTGAGAAATTTTAAAGATAAAATGTTGGTCCATTAATACTTTTGATCTTTTATCTAAATTACAATTGCATCTGTTTAACACTAAGATAACATAGCCGGAATTGACCATTTGCAAATGAAACAGTAGTTTTCCATTCTTCAATGGCCAGCAATATGCTCGGTGAAAGAGACGGGTGAAAGCCGGGCTAGTCAACCCTCTAATAATTTAAGAATGGCTTTACATGAACAGAAAGTTTTTAAAGAGAGTGACTTATTAGAGAGACCTAGATAGGTTGGAAGATGGGGGCCGGGAGAGCTAGAGTTCTGGTGATATCTTCGTTTGAGCCCAAGTGTTTGATATCAATTTGTACATCATGTGTTTGATCAGCAAAGCAAAAAAGTGCTTTAAGATCCATTTGATCGCATCTTCTGGGCACTTCTAGTTGCTGCTCATTATTCATGTGCTTATTCTATAAAATATAGGTGCTAAGGTGACGGTAGATAATGTGTTTCAGGTTTATGTCACATTAAGGTGTTGTTCTTTTGTCTTCCCTATTTAAGTGGAGTTTGTGGTGGTTAGTAACTGGACCATCTTACCTAAGTGGTTACAGTAGTCAATCTTTCACACATCACCACCTGTAACTTCGGTCATATTTGGATATTGTTTGTTCCGTTTATTCGTGACTTCTGGTTGAACTTGTGAATGGCATTCAAAGCACAAATAAAACCTAACGATGGCCTTCTGCTGCTTTTAGTTGATTTTTTTGATGCATTGAATAGGTTCTGAATACCATTGGATCACATTCAAACGTTCCATGTCTAAGAAGATGATGAGTTTTCTTAAGGAATTCTATTTAATGGTTGAAGGGTTTGTGTAATTCTTATTACATTCACTTGATATATTTAATTTCAGTGGAAAAAGGAAAAGATAATTCATTCCCCAATTTTGTAAAGTTTGTAGTGTCATATGTGTCAAAGTAGATATATCATTATATATGCATTATTTTAAAAAAAATCAAAACATGTAAAAATAAGTTAAGTCACTAAGGTTACTATTGAAAGAAAAGCAGGTGTAGCTGTTTGGTTTAGATGGCAATAACTCAAGCAGTGGTTTTTATATGATCAAAATGGGGTTGAATTTAATAAACTTTTCGGTATTAAGCTACATAAAATTTAAAAGTATTTAATATTATATTAAAAAAATTCAATCATCTTCTCGGGTTTGTTATTGACTTGGTAAAAGTATGAATTAAAAATAAGAACTTTCGTGTATATTTGGAAGGACATCTGTGCTGCAGCTAGACTACGTGGCTAATTATAGACCAGCCAATGTAAATATCTGTTGTTAAGCCAGCCCAACTTCTGGGTTAGTTCAGTTAGGTCCAAAACCTTGGTTGAAACAACCTTTGTTGTAGTTATGAAGTTTCTGTCCCTACGCAAACGGAGTCATGCTTGGTTTGGGTACTAGAAACAGAACTTGCTGGTAGACTTTTCTAGTACCTGACTAAAGCAAAGCAATTGGGAACAACCGGTGAAAAAATGGAGGGCATGCGTTGTCTTGCATTACAGATCCTTGTCACTTCCAAGCACTTAGAATGCTGTTTAACCACAGAAAGATTCAACGAAATGTTGGAGGCAACGATTGAATCTATACCTTTTGTGTTTAGGACATAACAAAGCGTTGATAATTGAATTGTGCAATTCAAATAGTGTCTACATAAGACATTTGAAAATATTTATTGGACGTGGCCACTTAATCGACATAACTCTATTTTTGAACATAAACTTGGTACCTTCGACTCATTTAAATCGATGTATGCGCCAATACGAATCCATTTTGGGGTAGAAACAAAAATGAATAGGTTAGGTTGAAACTCAAGTAAAGTCGAGAAAAGCTTTCGACCCACTATGTCTCTCTCTATCTTGTTTCTGGGACTTTCATGTTCAATGCATCTTCGATCCTAAAAAGTGTCACGAAATACCTTACACCGTTGACACGTTATCTTTAGAATCTTCTCTATATGGCTTCGCGATTTTGTCACAAGAATCACTACTAGCAACTAGGATGCCAAACGCTCGAATGCTATTGAGGACAAAATATTACTAGGAGTTTCACGATGATCTCATCTCTTTAGTTCTCAAAACTAACCAAACCAATCTTTTCCTAGGTAGCATACATGTATATTATTTAAGGTTTCTTGTCTTAATGTTCTAAGATAGAGTATATCGAGCTGTCTACATAGCACTGACGAGACCTTTTTTCAGCACTGAAATCTGTCGAGAATCCATCAATATTTGCCTATTAGGTACATCATCAAATTTGGAGCGTTTGGTGACATATTTCATATCTGCCTTGTCGGCTTGTTATAATGTATGTTAGAATGTCCGTCAGTGCTGTAAGTCTGCTAGCTGTGCCCGAAATAGCATTCTAGTTTGTGCGATGTGCATGAAACGCTACAACCCCATTTTAGTGTATGTGAACGACAGACATACCCATTTGTGCCTAGGCTTGGTGTAATCAGGGGACCATTTATGATACGGACGTAAATCACCAATTGTCCACCCAAAGAGGGAATCTCACCTACGTGGATTTCAACTTTGGGTTTCCTTCTCACGAGCCTTTTCCTCGCCATTAAAAGGCTAGAATAGTACACGGAGTTTGTCAAGTACACCGGTGGGACCATAATAAGATTTTAAGGTCGTGTGATTTCAGTTTTTTTGGGTTGTTTTATTATTAAAGAAAATTTGTTGAAA
>JANIHZ010000005.1:63288648-63298827 GCA_027478365.1 Erythroxylum rufum | reverse complement strand
ATGTCCAATTTGCCCTTACATGTAAGCCTTGTAACTTAAATGGCTTAGTGTTCTTCCCAAAATGCCCTCATTCATACGTACTCTTGCTACTTAATCCAACCAAACCATATTTTAAAATCCCACCAACGTTAACATAATAATTAACTCCAAATAAAATAATTAATCTTGCAAAACCTCAAAATTATTTAAATCATGCGTAACTCCTTCCAAAAATCAATACCTTTTTCTAATCATACAATTGAAGGAATTTTTTAGTACTTCCTTCTAGAAAAATGTTCCTCATTGTCTTAATTTTCTAATGACATAAAAATTATTCAATTTGGTTCAATAGTCCAAAAGTTATACCCCAAACATTTTCAGACTGTTCTTATACTGAAACAATATTATGTGCTCAATTTCTATCCGAAAATTGAAATTCTTAGAGACTGAATTGAAACTCGATTTCATAGGACAATTTGTAGCCTTATCTATCTAGTTTACTCCAAACCAAAAATCATCTCATTTGGATAACTAGAGCAAAAGTTATGGCTAAAACACTGAAGCATACTCCATGAACATATTTCAATTACATTTTTCCAACTTTTAACTTTCAACATATCACATATACCTCATCTTGTATCTAATCCATCTTTGCCATTTCATTTCAAATTCAAGAATTCTCCTTTTCTCTACACATGAATAATCACCATCAATTCCTCAATTAATCAAAAAGTTCGGGGTCCAACACCTTCCCCCCACCTACACGCGCCCCTGCTTCGTCTTCCTCCTCCGGATCTACTCTGTCCGCCGTAGGCAGCGTGTCCTCCATGGAGCTATTGTGTCTCTGGCGATGACCCCCGTCTTCTCCGGCGCTCTCCGGTGGTTAACGTCCAGGTATGTACCTCCTCTCTCTGTCTATCTTCAATGACGACGGGACCTTTGCTAATGAATTTTTGAGAATGACGACCGTGCATGTTCAATGACTTTTACTTATAAAAGAATGTCTTCTTGACCCATGTAAGAAGCGTGGGAAATTTGGATTGCTTTAGTCTCTGAAGTCCACAATTAAGACTGCATTGAATTTGATTTGGTCATTGTGTCTTCCTGTCTGAATGCGTTTCTGCCTCTGTTGCCTTGCATGAATCATCTTTCATTTTCACTTCTTCCCTAGACATTAACATGAAGTCAGTTTTGTAACAATTGTTCCTCTACCTTTCTACAAATAAAACGTTCGGATGTCTAGTTTTAGTGTTGAGCAATATTAGTTTGCGCAATATCATCTTGTGTCAACTCTTATAGGCTGACACCTAATTTGGTGTCATCATTTATAGCTCATAGCTAACTAATTCTGGGAATTAATCACTCTAGTGACTACATTATGATGCGAATATATGCACTATGCTTAGTAGGTACTGAATTGGTCTTTTATAATTTGGTCAGGATTGATGCAAGAAAAGGGGAAATGTTTAAGATTATAGGGCTTAATTTACCTAGTTAAGCCTTATCTACCCTCTTCTTTTAGGGATTCATATAATTTTGCTTCTTTTATGATTTTTTGGGAAAGTTCTACTTTCTTTTGGAATTAGGTCCTCTAAATTGTATCATCTGAATTGCTTGCTTAACCGTAGAAAGTCTTTCCTCCTATGCTCCAAGTTGCTCCTACCTGCAAATTCTGCATATACAATCCTTTTGTTGGTTTAGCATATTATTTAAAAAGTACATATATTAGTTAATAATTTAGGCTTATGTTGTAAGTTGAAAATGTTATAGTTAGATTATGTCTCTTCATCTAGAAACAAATTCACATTAAATACACAAAGTGTCATATGTCATTATAGGTTAAATGCTCAACTGAGGACCTCATAAATTGATTATAAGGCATTAGATTATTAGGTTGCCCAAATTATCTAGTTAAGCAATTATTCATTGATTAAAATTTTACATATGAACTGAAGTTGTTTATATCATTAATTGATATGGATTCATTTTGTTGTAGGTTAGTAAATGTAATTTATTTATATGGTATGATGAAAAGTTTTCTTAAAATATTATTGAATTAAATTCATAAATTAAGAAAAGAGATGGATGTTTTAAAAAAAGATGGTGAAATAAAGACAAGTAAAATATCAATTGGAGCAGGATATAGTCTATAAGCTATCATTTAAAAAAATAATGAGATTAAAGAGAAAGTGAAGAACATGAAGATTGACATTAATTTTATTATTGAAAAAGACTAAAGAATTAAATATTAAGGACAAATATTAGTAAATATTATTATATGAAATATTAATAAATTTATTTAATTTATTTATCCCTTTCCAAATCTATTCTTATTATTTATATATCCCATTAACAAAACATAAAATTTCAGTGAATGTATTCATAGGGTATTCATTTACACTGCCAGCATCATAGTGTATTCATTTACACTAAAAATATAACATCACTGTACATTATACTATATTCATTTACACTAACAACAAAACACAAAACATAGTCGAACCTATAGAGATAATACTCATCATTTATTTAATTACAACCTAATGTCCAAAAGAAAAGGTACAAATCATATGTTCGAAACATAGTGTATGGTAATCATAGATTGCTTGATTATTGCACACTTAATTGAGAAAGTTATTCTTAAAATGATTGAATAACTCCCTTATGGGTTGCCCTTGGTCACTCGAGATTATAATTGTCTAGATGCTATGTTTGGAGTCCCTTTAAATCTTAGGCCTCTTGATTGGAACACCAACTTGAATGCTCTTAAATCAACATGTTTAAATTTTCTTTACATGGAGTGCATGGAGCTATTACGATGATTTTCTACAATATTTAAAGCTTGATTGTCTATTTTAGGTACCTAGGCATTAAATCTATGAACAATTCTTGTCAATTTAATTGTATTCATGAGGCCGAGTAAATAGTGTATGTAATTTTCTACGAGGTTTTATCATTTGAAGTTATTGAAGCTCGTCCATCACCAAAGTGTTGCATCTGTAACAATAAGTAATGAATATGTTATAATGCATTGTAGGTTGTTGATTATCTACAATTAAAACAATAAGTAATCAATATTGAAATTCATATAGGCTAGAGCTTAATTATCAACAATTGTTTGTTGTTTTCTTCCATTGTGCTTAATGTTCTCACATTTTTGTTACTTTTATGTTTAACCCTTTTGGGACATTTAATATGGTCTATTCATCTTTTTTAATTCATTCTTATCCTATTTTCTTATTTTTTTCAATCTCCCTAACATTATCCTCTTTATAGGTGGTGAATTTGTTCCTTATTTGTAGGTGTTCATTACTGGTTGCAACATTTACTAATAAACTTTTTAAAATTTATCTTTCTTATAACAATTGTCAAAAAAAGCTTTCTTCTATTGATTGGCTCATGAAATAATACAAATCATGCTTACAAAGATAACTATAAAGTTTTTATGCTTTAGAACTACAAGTTCCATCCTTACCAAGT
Source organism: Erythroxylum rufum (assembly GCA_027478365.1). Lineage (NCBI taxonomy): Eukaryota > Viridiplantae > Streptophyta > Magnoliopsida > Malpighiales > Erythroxylaceae > Erythroxylum > Erythroxylum rufum. The sequence continues at coordinate 63,295,368 of JANIHZ010000005.1, read as the reverse complement.
ATGAATGTCATCGAAATTCTTTATAAGAAATTTTGCAAAAACTATTTTGGCTTCTATGTGGTGAAGCAATTGTATTGTATCTTGTAGGTTTTAACCTTGAAACACCTACTATTATTATCATATGAAGCACATAACTCCCATTTGCACCCTTATATGCACCCAAACTTAATCCTCTTTTATCGCGTTCCTTTTCCAGTTAAACATTAAATCTAGTGGCCACTACTAGTCAGCAACTACATCTTTAAAATCTTTTGCATTACTAAACTCTATGCATAAAGTTTAATGGAATTGTACACCATTTACTTTATGTCTATAACTCGTAGGTGGTCTCTTTAATGGTTCATTAGATTCTTCATCACTAGGATAGTCATCACTAAAAATAAAATTTTCATAATATGTTGAGTCTATTTCCAATAGATGATTGTCATCCAGAATAGATGCATTGAAGATATGGAGTACATCTTCATGTTGAACATTTTGTTGTTCTTCAACTTCATCACTAATTTCATTATTTCCACTTTCAATCTTTTCATTTTTGTTGTCCTCATCATCAACAACTACATCCTCGTTAATACTCTCAACTTTCTTTACCCTTTAATCATTATTTTTCTTTCCATATGTCCCCATGTCCCATCACTAATATTTAGGTCACCACCCAATCTATCACTAACATTATCCCCACAAGTCATCTGTAATATTTCAGGAGCTAAGCTAGTTTCATTTAACTTGTGTGTTATATACACATCCACCTTCCTATAGAACTTCATCAAACTGATTAGTCTTATACAACTATCATTTGATTCAATAATTTTAATGACTTATGAAATTGAATTCATGAACTATATAATATTCTTTATCAACTTGATTATTCCTTTCTTTACCTAAAAAAAAACTAATTTACCCTCCTTTATACCTAACTTAGGTTTCAATTGGAACTCCCTGTTATAAAACAACTTCATACTTCCACATTGATTCATTGTGGTCCTTAAAATATATATCACATATGCATGGAAATTAATACTATATCAATTAACATATAACATATAACATCAAGGTGATCAATTATGATATGAATACTTTAATTTTTCTTTCTTTTATGCCTATGTTGTTACATAAATCATTTGTGGGACATGAATACCTCAAAGTTGCTTTCTCATAGTAAATAGACTACTTCAACAAATTATAATCACATGCATCCTACTTCAAATAAAGTAAAGGAACATCACAACAGTGAGAAAATGACAATAAGATCTCGAGCACATACACATCCAAAAGGATAATAAGATGTCCAACACATATATATCAATTAAGAAAAGGCAACAAAATATCCAAATTATTTAATCCAACTCATATAAACATAACACACATGCACACACAGTCATTTAATAATATGGTAAATATTTCATTAAAGAAATGATAGTGATCTCTAGATCTTAGATATACAATTAATAACTTAGGTTACTATGACTATTAAAAATATAATATTATAGTTTGCTTGAATTTTTCTTTTTAGCGTTGAAGGCAATTCTTCCAGGAGCAATTTAGTCAGACCTTTCTCTTTACTACAATTGCATACACCTAAACTAGCTCTATAAACAGTAATCTAATTATATATTCAAAATGATTAGTATATCAATAAATTAATCCAATGTGATTTATCAATCTGAACTAATGCATGTATATACGATACTCTATTTAGCACACATATATGATATACTATATGCATCTAGGGTATTCTATCCAGTACACATAGTGCATATATAATACCAGAGACACAAGACATCCATATAATTACATGCAATTGGGTCATATGCAACTAGGACAATGTGAAAAGTAGAAAAAAAAAAGGCTAACAAATTTACCTTTATAAGTTGATAATGGTTCCTAATGTTGTCTTTACCATTTTGTCAACAATAGTTCGATAATGGTCCTTAATCTTACCTCTTATATGGATGAGAAACAAAAAGATATAGGAGATTCCATTAATTTATTAAACCAAGACGAACATCATAATATTTGTAATAAATTTTAATAACATTTAGACTTACTGACTTGTTAAGTTTCACCTATTTTTCTAGCACACAATCGGTAATAGAAGAGAAGCGAGGCAAAAGCAAGATAGAGCAGAAAGCCACACAAAGAATAGAGAATGACCTAAAATGAGAGTAGTAAAAAAGGTAATCGCAAAAGGGAAAGATAATCCTTATTTTTAGTTTTGAGGATTTAGGTTTCTAATTTTTCAAATTTTAAGGATTCATATGAGCTGCCTATATGACTAATGTAGGTCTCTATGTTAAAAAAAATTGGCCGAGTCAACAAAAATGATAGAATTGGATATTTTTATTAATTTGAAGGTCATTTTATGCAATCTTTAAAATGTTAGGATCCTTTCTATACATTGGCAAAAGTACAAATTTAACCTTAATTTTTTTTATTTACCAAAATACAAGTTAGGTCCCAATGTTTTGGAACATTCAAAATGAATCTTGGCATTTGCAAAAATGTTTTCAATATACTCTAAATGGATGAAAATTTAAACGAAATTAAGTTTTCGTCCATTATGTGCTACCTTACCGTTGGCTTGACATAAGTTTAATATTTTTTTTATTTAGATTATGGATTTTGTTGTCCTACATAGACTCCTTTTTAACATAATTTTAAATTAATTTAAGTTTTTAATAAGTTTAATTTATAATAAATCCTAATTAAACTTAATTAACCTAATTTAATCTCAATAAACCATATTAACCTAATTTGATCCTAATTATTCAAAATTGTCAATATAGAACCTGGTTTGTCCATAATTTGAAATCGTATTTACCCTAATTCACTAAATCTCAAAATTATTACACCGTCTAAAAATAACCCTAATTCCCTAATCTCAACTGTCTCTAATATTAAATCACGTGGAAATCGAGCCTTTTTCATCCTTAACAACTTCTCTTCTCATTTTCAATCTAGAAACCGACACCCATCACAAAGACGACCTCTTAATTTAGTGGTCGAGTTAATGGGCTTAGAAGCATTGCCAAGATCTACATTAACTGGTGGTTGTAGTTGGAAAAAGATCTCCCTTATTGAACTTGGGCAGTCCTCCTTGAGGCCACTAAAAACAAAAGATTTAAGTACGCAAGTAAATTCCTAAGAAGTTTAATGAAAGAGCCAATACCATTAAGGTGGAACAATCCAAATCCAAATCTTATCATGAAACTTATATCCACGTTACCTATTGAACCAACACGATCTAAGTAGTTGGATACATAGTAGTCGAGGTCCTCATAAACGAACATTCAAGGCACTGATAGTTCTAGAAAAGGAACCAAAATCTTTCCTCTTATTGTGTAGTGAGATTGAGAAAAGACTGAAAGATTTTGCGTTTGAACAATTTGGGAAGGATCTTATAACTCGTAAACAAATTATGGAAGCAATGCAAACCAACGAGCTCATACAAACAGGAAAATAAAAACAAGAGTTAAACGTTGAGAACCAAAGTGATAATCAAAGCATACCAATCCCAATAAATTGCCAGGCGGATAAAACCAACAGAGCAATATTTTGACAAGTTCTAAAAGATAATATTTTGAAATTATAGCTGTTTTCAGATGACACGAGAATTTTGAGGTTTAGTAAATTAGGATACATATATTAAATTGAGAATTGAGAATTTGGAATAATTAGGGTTAAATTAGGTTAATTAAAATATAATTAAATTAAATTAATTGATTAAGTTAAATTATAATTTATTAACAAATAAACAAAAATAAATTAAGATTATTAAAAAAGATTTTATCATGCTATAAGAATTTTGAACATATTTTAATAAAAATATTAAAATTAAATTTACAATTTTTGCCTTCATATATTATCACGTTTAATAAAAAATAATGAAATTACATCTACAGTTTTTACCTTTAAAATATAACTGAAATTTGTGAAAAATTAAATTTACAAGAATCTTGGCATACAGGTTCCTTGACAATTAAGGTCTTAATACCTAATATTTTCCACGAAGCAACCATATTGCAAATGCATATAAACACAATTAAATATATGAGACAACATTGAAAACATAAACAGTAATAACAAAAGAGTATATTTGAACCTTTAACTACGAATGTGAAACAAATAGTTGAAATTTGGGTTGTTTCATACATTGATCAATCTTCAGTTAAACTCTTTCAGAGCCCCCGTCCAAGCAAGTAAACAGCAAATTTTGAAGAAGTCCAAAATTGGCAATTCTTCCATGCCACGAAAGAAATAGATCCCCCTGATAGTGTTTACTTGATCTTCTTCTTAGGCCTCAGCTGCGTAGATGAACAAGAGAAATTATTTTACTAAGGTAAAATAATTAGAAAATTGTGAAGGAAATTAAACAAGTAAACGAGGAGAATGCAAAAGAAAGCTAAAACTAATAAGGAAAGAACCTGATTGCTATGCCCGCATTTCTTCTTCCGACAATTTACAGCCCTCGGATGCAGTCGAGCATAACATCTATCAAGGCAAAATAAAATGAAAGTAAGCGGATAATACGCGAGTTCCGTGTCCAATAAATTGCAAGACAGTTCATCCAAATCTTACAAAAGGGATATCTTCCAAGAAAACAATTGGACATTACAAACAATGGTTCAGCTATTATGATGAGAAAAAAAATCATTTGCATGCAGCTGAACTAGAAAGGCAAAACAAAATTATGTCAATTCTAAGGCCTCAAGACATTTCCAGTTTATCATAAAGCCATATTCGTTTATTCCATTTTTACAGTTGATTAACAAATAGGCGAAATGCTCTCCGAAAGCAAATATACTAGATAAACATATATTTAGCACATATACTACATAAACACAAAATGTATGCCACCCCAGAAAATCAACTGCAAGAAAATGAGCTCAGTTGACAAAGTTGTAGAATAGCATCAATATTGGGAACTAAGATGCTCTCCGTTGCAATTTTCAGCCACAATAGAGAGTTCAACGTACTTTCCCATATGCAACCATATGACAAAAGATAACATGCATTTAGACATATGATACAGACTGACAGTAATGCAGCTTCTCATTCCAGCAGCTGATGAAACAAAGGGAAAACTTGAACGTATATAAACTGCTTCAGCATTTCACGATACAATTTTGCTTTCAACCCCACGTTCAATTTTCTTACAACTTAGCATATACTAAAATGAATGTTCTGTTGACATTATACAATAGGAAGTATAAAAGGAAGTTAAGAATTGACGTCAATCCAAGAACAGAAGCATAACGTATAAAACCTATAGGGGATAAACGATATGCCACTCTTGAAAATCAACTGAGTAAATTACAAGGCCCAGCTAACAAAGTTTGAGTGGAGAATGATATAGGGACCTCGTATAACTTCGTACTCATTATTAACAGCAGTAGAAGGTAAGAAAAGTCCCAAAGGAGAGAAAGATACATGAAAGCAAACACATTTATTGCATAATAAGATGTTTCACACACTTAGATTATGAAGAGAAAACAATACATAAAGATAAACATATTTAGAAAGAGGCATACTTGCGGCAAATCATCTTGTCCTGATTGTACTTGCGAGCCAAAGCCATCAAGGAAGGCTCTATTATCCCTCCCCTAAGCCTCAAAACAAGATGCAAAGTTGACTCTATTTGAGCACAAAAGAGCAGAAATTTATCAGGCATTTTGAAACTAATTCCTGGATCAAACCAACTGAAAAACAGTGGGCGAACAAGAAAAAACCTTTCTGAATATTGTAATCCGCTAGGGTACGGCCATCTTCGAGCTGCTTTCCAGCGAAGATGAGTCGCTGCTGATCAGGGGGAATCCCTATAATCACAATCAACAAGCTAAGTGAAAAGGGCAAATCATTTTCCAAAAAACAAAACAAACAAAACGGAGTCTTAGACCAGCGGCAGTAACCTTCTTTGTCTTGGATCTTGGCCTTGACATTGTCGATGGTATCGCTGCTCTCCACCTCGAGAGTAATGGTCTTCCCTGTTAGGGTTTTCACGAATATCTGCATCTTCTCTTCTTCTTTCTCCAACAAAGGACGGCTCCGTGCGTAGTTTTAGGATTTTATAGGCCTAGGGTTTCTCTTCGTCATCAATTTCTCGAAACGTGACCTGTGGGCTACTGTTTGGATTTTCAAGCCCAACAACAGACGGCCTATTAATAGTTTTCTGCACTTATTCATCTTTTCCTCGATTGTTTGTGTTTTCACTTCAATGCCACAACATCCAAGTATGCATTTGTTGTTGGAGATGAAACGGCACTGGTCAGTGATTAAAAATAATAGAATTTTACAGATTATTACTGATTCAGATGCCCAATTTATAGTACTAACAATTTTTTTTTAAAATGCTACCAAAAGATTTTTATCCTACTCTTAGACTATGTTTGGTTGTGTGACTGTGTTTGGTTGAACACAAGATTTTTAATGGAATGAAATGATTTATAATGCAATGAAATAAAAATGGATGTGATATTAAAAAATTGTTGTTTGGGAAAGATGAAAGAGTTCATAAAGTAATATAATAAAATGTTGTTTAGAAGAGGGGTTTATAATGTAATATAGTGAAATGTTACTTATCATTTTATATTTCATCATAAACCCCCTAAATCGGAATTTTCGTATTTTTACTGTTTAGGTTGAAATGATATGTAATATGAAACCTTTCTCTTCTATCATATTTCATTTCATTCCATTATAAACCCTCCATCCAAACGATGA
>JANIHZ010000005.1:63252823-63263599 GCA_027478365.1 Erythroxylum rufum | reverse complement strand
TTCTAGATTTAATTTGAGTCTTTTGAAATTCAAACTTTATGGTAGAGTTCTAGAGTATTCCTAGTTCTAGAGTATTCCTAGCTCTAGTATAAATAGATGTATGTTATAGCCATTTTCAATCAAGCAAATCAAAGTGAGTTCCTCTCCTCCAAAGCTAGAGTGTTCTTGTTCTCTCTATTCTTTTGTTTGTTTTCTAACATAAACTCCTAATACCATGTCATAACTACCTAGCTCGATGATGAGTGCATCAGTTGTGAACCGTAACCCCTGCATCTTCCAGGTAAAAGTTCCTACATATTTGGTGATAGCTTAGTTTAAGACCTCCTCCCACCGTGATTTTTAAAGCTGGCATTTTTATCACCAGACGTGCCCCTTTTTGATCAATTTCTTATCTAGAAAATTGTAGGTGCTCCCGCTATCGATGAGGATATGTAGTGATTTCCTCTGGGAACTACCCATTACCCTCATCTGCTTAAACTCTCTTCAATCTTTCAGACCACACATCAACTTCAGAGACACCCTAGGACTTGTTGGCGCCTTCTTTTCCCGTTCCTTACTGATCTCCTCAACTTCTGTGGATTCATCCTCCTTTACCATGTACAACTGAAATTGTCATTTCTTACATTTATGTTTCGGAGTGTATTTTTCGTTGCACCAGAAGCACAACCCCCTCACCCTCTTCTCGTTGAACTCTCTATTGTTCATTGTCTTTATCCCTTGCACGTTTTTGCTGTAACTGAGTTTATTCTAACCAGAGAGGTGGATGGATTCGTCTAGTATTTTAAGTATTGATCAAGAGGGTTTCCTTTGAAACCAAAAATTTAGTTCTTCTTGATAAATGGAAATACCCATACATGTAATTAAAATAATGGTGTGTTTACGCATAGTTAGCCTTTAAGGTTGTCAAGCTGACTAAGTAAAAGTGCAGTAAACTCAATAGGAGGTGATCCGAAGTGTTTTATGTTGGCAGTTGTGCAGTAAATTGGCAAGCAACTTGGCATGGTACAATTGCACTCTCTATTATAATGGCTGAGTACAAGACTGTTGTGGAAGCTTCTAATGAAGTATAAGACGGTTGTGCAGCTACATGCATTTTCGTGTTTGATCATTTCTGTATGCTAAGAATTTAATTCAGGAAATACTCTTCTTAGAAGTAAGGAATCAACTAGGAATGAATGTTAGAAAAGTTACGTTATTTCCTTTTTAACCAGCAGGGATACCATAATTTCCAACGTCTTCAAAGGAAGGATTGTTTGCAGGATGTAAAGGGTTTAAACTGGATTGAAGCAGCCACACATCATGACCTTTGAACAAGGTTCTGAATAAAGGGTGTAATCTGAATGGGGTGAACTAAATCCGGTAGTTCAATTGCATGGATCTTTGGATAATGCTTACTCCTGAAACTTACTCATGGCAAAAATTTAAGAAATTACGTAAACTAGAAGATAGTTGGAACTCACGACGTTATGTTTCAATTGCTTTCAATGTGTGTACAGGAAAATGTAAACGGGAAAGAATGGAGCATGTGAAAAGGTTTGATTCTTTCCTCACTAAAATATAAAAGGTCAAAGAAAACAAACAACAATATTGAGAATCAAGGCTAGAAGACAATAGAGGAAGAGGAATCCGAATAGGTATCCCTACGAAAGCATCTTGGCGGTTGAAACTGACGAAGCTCAACATCTTAGGATGAGTCCTGAGAGAGGAAACTGTTTCAACCTTCAACCTTCAACCTTCAACCAGTTAGCCAGAGAGTTGAACTGAACAGGGGTTACAGTTAAGGCATAATACTATACCTTGATCCTCGACTCTCAATGCTTTCTGCAGGCGTCAGTTCAGCTTTTATGATTAGGCTGTTAAGATAATGACATATCATGCTCATAACACAACCAAAGGGTTCTTTTTCTAATTTGTTGCTTAATAAATGACACAAAGAGCATTATGACTCCAATCCAGAATATGTTCTTAGCAAGAGATAATACCATCAGATTAACCAACTCCTTAAGAAAACATTGTTTGACCACCAATGTTGAAGCAACAGATTTGGGTGGTTAGCATTACAGCTGAAGAAAATGCCACAAAGACAGTAATTTTCAACCCTATCTTAAATTGTCATTTCAAGGATAAAATTGATAACCAAGCATAAAAATTATCAAAATTACCTTCAAAACTGCAATTACAACAATTTTATACCCACAAATATGGTAATTTGGGAACAAAATGTCCAAATCTTCTGTCTATAAAGGTGATAGTGATACATATTTTTTTGGTAAATCAAAAAGTCTAAAAATTCCAAAATGTTTTAAACTCCTTTACTGAAGCCTCACAATTATAAAGTTTTTAGTTACATGGATACATAGAAAAGCTATTCAACTTTGTATGAAAATGATTTCAAAAGACAACCTCAAGCTGTAGTAATTTCTACCGACTTCTTAAGGGCTTGCAGTAAGCTTCTCATAATCCTAGCTTCACCAGGTGGTGGCTCATCTTTTAAGCGCCCATTTCTTATGGCTCTGAAAATTGGAGCAGAGTCACCTGAGGCAGGAAATACCAGACAATCTATGTACACAAGAACCTCTGTTTGCCCTTCGCCGATTGTAATGAAACCCAACCTGGCGCCTCCTGGTATCTTATCTACCTGTGCACAGAAATTCCACAAATTGGGAGCATTTAGATAGTATTTTCTTATATTTCAAATCATATCTTGTAGAATCCCATTAACTTGCAAATCAACAAAAAGCATTCGTTTTGGTATATCATAATCTAATGTCCTAATGGCAGTAGTTTGGCTTCAGCCAAGAACACAGATTAACAAAAAGTTCAGAGGTCTTTCGTTTAGAAATGTGGACCTGTTCTCCTAGTGCTATAGACATGCAAGTCAAGAACTAAAATACCCAAATCCTGGTATGTTGACGAAGCCAATAAATCTAATACAAATCAAGACTCTCGAGAATTCAAGCTTGGACATCCTTCGACTTGCGTTCAATCAGCAATAAGAAAAAGATAAAACGGGCATTGTCTGCCAAAGGATATGTAGTTTTGAATAAGCTTGTGCCTTGTGATCTTCATATTGCTTATACTAAGTTCCCGAAGATTGGACTTCAAATTATATAATCTTCCGGTAGAATCAAGATTAACGAAGAAGAAGAAAATAAAATAAAAAAACGGACCTTTAATGGCACTGGAAGTGGGAGATTCGCGCCTTGGCAAAGACTATTAGCCCACTAAGACAATTACAGAAAGGAAACATATAAGAAGGGAGAAGAAAGAGAGTTCACTTTTCCCTGCCCGAAAACATACTAACATTTGAGTCTTTGGTTTTATTTGAGTACCTGGAAGAGCAAGCTCTCGAATCTCTGAAGGTCAGTATCCACAGGAAGTTTCATGGTTCCCAAAGACACGCCATCTTTTTGGTCGTCAGCACTCACAATGGCGTCATTCTGAGAAGAGGATTTAGCGACTACAGTGGGATGCATTTGGTGACCGTAAAAATGGCACGGCTTAGAGAGGTTTAAATTGGAGTCTCTTACGAGTGAAGAGGAAACGACAGGCAGAGATGAGGAAGTGGGCCGCGGCTGTGAAGTGCAGAGCGTGGGATAGAAATAGAGGAGTTGCAGTGGCTTGATAGTACGAATTGTACTTGTCGCCATAGGTGAGCTTCTTTACGTGCACACACGGAGACAGAGGAGAGAGAGGATAAGAGAACAGCTTTTGAGATTTTCTAAGGCGGGGAAAAGCAAGACATCGTGCCACCGTGGATCGGTGAGCGTTCGTCAGTGCACTGGTACGGATCAGATCATCTGTTATAATTCTAATTTAATTGTGTTTTATAAAAATCTATCTATTTAATAAATAAAATTTACAAAATTTAGACGATTAAAATAGCACCCAAAATTCAATAAATAGACGATGCTCAATTATTCTTTTCCATTCCTATTTTTTGATATTTTCTTTCCTGAGTCGGAGCTCACTAGCCTAAATAAAAAAAATTCCAGAGTTCACGAAAAATTCGGGAAAAGAATGCAAATTGTGAATTGGAAAGATAACCAATACTTTATCATACAGATGCTATTTTCGTCTCTTCATGTTCAAATTTATACAACCGAAAATGGCAGTGACACCCGTGTTAGCAATTGTTCACATTTTGGCTTTTTAAGTACTCACGAGGAACAAACTTGGAAATGTACATAAATTATGAGGAACAAGCTTCAAGCTTGGGAAGGAGACTTCGCCAAGCATCTGGAATGCAACCCCCATATCCTGGGTTTTCTGTTCTTGAAAACGTACTATCTCTTCATTCATAAACCTTACAATTGTCTCAAATCTTCTCGTGGCTTCCTCACTCACCTCTTTCAGCTGCACCAGAAAACAACATTTAGACATGTTATGGTGATTCTCCTTCAGTTCAAAGGTCTACTCAGATACTGTAAATTACCTCCTTATATTCAAATTCAGCCTCTCCTACTTTGTCAGACCGCGTTAACAAGAGCTTGTCACTGCAGGTAACACATCAACAACAAATGTCAACATCCTCTACCTTATTAACTACAGACAACCAATCAGCTTAGTGAGTTAAGGCTAGTTAAATCAATGATATCTACAAAAAGTGGTCCTAAAAGATTCGGAATTATCTTCATTATTCTACCAATCATTTTACATGATGCAAGGACTATTAGCTAGAAAGTAGTTGATGTTTAAATGCCAGATCAAACTTATTCAAATTGCATGCATAAATGTTGTAGTTTGGGATATCAACATACATATACCAGCAAGCAGTCGGGTAACAAGAGGAAAGGCAAGCTTGTCCTTAAAGGCAACTTTAAAGGCATACATGACAAAAACCAAGAGAAAAGGATGATCAGACTATACAGATTTATCTCCTTCAATTTAATTGTTTCAGCCAGTTCACATTGATGCCTGAAGGCATTAGCCCTCTCTGCTATGGTGACTGCACAGCACGAACATAATCTTTCAAGGGCTCTTCAAAATTCATCAAGAGTTGATGGGCCTGTAAATTAACAGAAGTCCATTACGTACATCAAACATCAGATCAGGGAATCTGAGTAGTCGTGAAAACAGATGCAACAAAAATACACAATCTGAAGAGCAATTTAAGCCACCTCTTTCTGCAGTTTAACTGATAAAATCTCTGATTTTGTCCCAACCTCTGAAAATGCCTTTCCAAGAGTATCTCCCTCACAAGCGCCAAGAAGCTTGGCTGCCTTCCCAAAATCTGACAGAGATTGTCCCAATTCTGGAGAAGAAATGAAATCCATGAGGACAAGGATTCATCTAAGAAGCCTATAGAATGATAGAAATGTGTCATGAGATAAAATAACTTCAACAACAGGTCAACTCTTAATTGAATATTATGGGGAGAAAGCAACTTTATCATCGCAAAAAAAAAAACACATCCTATATACAGATCTACACACGAAAACAGCCAGATTTACCCAAAAGGATAAAAATCACAACTTGATCAATCACAAAAGCACACCCTATGTGCAGATCGACACAGCACACCCTATGTACAGATCGACACAGAAAACCCATCCATATCTAGCCAAGACCTGTTCTTTGTTGTGCCCTTAGACAGCGAAATGAGTGAGGCTTTCAATCTCAGCGCTGTTATGAGAACCGTGGCGATCGCGAACCCCACCAGGCTTCATTCTTTCCAAGCGCAGACAAAGTATATCACAAATCGAAAAACGAGAATGAGTAAACATACCTTCTGTTCACCAAGAAAGTTACGGATCTCGACGGATGTGTTAAAGGAGGAGATGGAAGCGTGAAAGGGGAAATGAATAAATTAACAAATACATGTTATCCCTAGATCTGGAACCTCGCCCTAGAACCTCACCTCGCATCCCTTAGATCTGGGTGGATTCTGCCTCACCTCTCATAGAATAGGACTCTTGGTCTCTGAAACTCAAGTCAGATCTAAGATAAAAGGAAAAATAAAGCACAGAGACATACTTGCTCTTTCTCTTCTTCACAGAAGTCGTCACTGAAGCATCGATTAAAGAGGGAAGGAGAAGGAGAAGGAGAAACGCTGGATCGAACGACGGAGGCGGCGGCGGAAGGAGATCGGGTAGCGACGGAGGTAGATCGGGAGAAGAGAATTAAGGGAAGCTGTGCTCTCTCGCAAACCTGTGCTCTCTCTCAAGAAACATGAACAGCGAAAATCCAAGGTGCGGCAACAAGTCACTACTGTCGGAAGAATTCAGAAAAATTAAAGACTTTTTAAGTGTAAGGGTAAAATAGACTTTTCAAGTCCATTTGTTGACCAGATTTACTTAAGGGGCGGTGAGTTAATAAAATTTCAACTCATGGTCTTTTTTGCTAATTTTTATATGTCAGAGTTTTTTTAGCAACTTTTGAATAACATAAGGTTATTAAGGCAATAAATTCCTATAAAAAGCCTGAAAAGATAGCTACAACTTTCATGTTTTGATTTTCAATAATTAGAAAGTATCAAAGTCAAAATCTCGCTTGAAACTACTACTATTACAGGTTTATATATTAAGCAGTTAGACAAATGTGAATGAGATTTATTTTGAAAGCTGTTAAAGCTCCTAGGTACAAAATTTACAACTGAAAAATCATTTTTTCTACCTTATTTTATTTTATTTTCTTCTCAAACGTGTTAGATTTTGATAGCAATATTTTAGGAATATTATTTTTCCTAATTTCTTAGAAACCTATTTAAACCTCTTATTTTCTATTTAAGGGGCAACACAAAATAAAATTTTCACCTTTTTTCCTCTCTTATGAACTTTTGAATTTAAGAAATATGCAAGAATAAATATATTGCTTCTAGTTCAAGGGGATATTGAACCTTGAAACCTGAATTTAAGAAATATGCAAGATTAAATCTATTGCTTCTAGTTCAAGGGGATATTGAACCTTCAAACCTAATTTATGCATTAATCGATTATAATAATATTATTCCTTACTCTTTTATATAATTTGCTATGCTGTTATGAGACCAGAGTTTATGATTTTTGTTTGTTTGGTTTATTTTAGGCTGACTAGATTCCTCATATGCAAATTTATTGCTAGAATTTAGGGCTTTAATATGTAATTATTATTGTTTTTAATTCTTAAGTAAATAATTTATGGTCGTAAGGGGTAATATAACCTTAAGTTTAAAAAACTCTAAATCTCTCAAAAATATAAATTTTTTTTTACAATTTTGATGAGTTTTGCAAACTCAACGAGTGAACCATTATCAATGCACTCAGCAAACCATATCATAGAGGATTATCACAAAAACAAGGGTAGATCATTTAAGCTAAGGTTATCACAAAAAGGGCCTTAATCATTTCTATTAAGTATGTATCTAGTAGACTCAAACTGATTCAATGCAAGTTCTGAAGGTAGTAACCTAAAGGGGCATCACATACTCAAAGAAATGAGATGACTATATAAATGAAGTCATATAAGCTCAATCTTCACATTGTCTCAAATGAAAATTCATTATGCATCTCTACACTATCTCATTGCTCAAGAGTCACATTTTGAGTAAGGTGTAATTTTTTTGAGCTTTTTCTATGTTAGGTGTAATTTTTTTGGGTTAATAAAATCAACATATACAAATCTGCAATATTCTGGAATTTAATCATGTTTTTGTTAGTATATTGGATTTTTATTAACGTCTTTTTTTTCTAATAGGGAGACCTATTATCTTGACACATTTTATGGTGACACATTTGTCCTACATTTGGAAATTAATTTTATCTGACAAATAGAACATAATTGGTTGTATATATTGTTCCTGGAATTCATCTATATCCATTGCTTTCGGCATGTTTATGTTCCACAAGGTTTTAATGTTGCCTTTGACTGGAAATAATGAAAGTCATTCTTTGTCTTTACAAGGGCCAATGGTCCCAGCTGGTCCTCGATAATTCTGCCAGTCCTTGGAGTCAGATTTTTTGTGCGGTTGCACCCTGGCTGCGACGGTGTTTACTTCTGGACGCCTCTTCTTTGGATATGATGGGTTAATTTATATTTTATAGTTTTGTACTGTTAGCCACCCCGCCCAAGTCCCACTCATAGACAAAGCTGACGACTGTCTAGCCAGTAGCCACCGAGATACTGGCTAAAAGCAAAGTAGATAAGAAAAGAAATCAAATCAGAACTTGCCTTATCAACCGAGGACGTAAAAGAGAGGCGGAATGTTTTCCAAGCTGATAATTTATCTTACTCGATTAGAGTGAATATTTCTCTTGAATCTGTTACTGTAAACTCAGGCATTCAAAGAAGAAAGCCACATTAGTAAACGCACATTTTTCTTTCTTACGGACTGCACTTTAAAATATTAAGACAAAGAAAATTCCAAAACCACTTGGAGAAAAATTAGGAAAAGCATTAGAGACAAAACTCTAGTACCATTCAAAAAGCAAAGAAACGCTTTAATAACTTCCAATACATGTCACTAAGCAAGTGCATAATTTGACATAATTTTTGGACGTTAAATGTAGCCAAATACTACAAGAAAATTAAAGATTGCCGACAAAAAATTAGCGATGGAACTTCAATTCCGTCAATAAACTTGTAGGGTCGGTAGTGTTTTTAACTTTATGGTAAAACAACGTCATTTGATAAACTACTATTAGACTCTGAAGATTCAGTTGATTGGACCTTTGAGCCATGACTTCCAAAACGTAGGTATTATATTCCAACTAACTCTAAACCTCTCCTAAATTTAATAAAAATGTTGCAATTTTGATGAGTTTTGCGAACTCAATGAAACTAACTCTAAACCTCTCCTAAATTTAATAAAAATGTTGCAATTTTGATGAGTTTTGCGAACTCAATGAGTAAATCATCCTCGATGCACTTAGCAAACCATATCACATAGGACCGTTCAAATCAACATACTATATAACCAATAATATCAAGTTACATTTCAATAACGCACATCAACTTAGGCAGAACTCAAGTAAATAATATCATATTTTTAAAAAATATCAAAATGTATTTCAAAATCACAATTCAGTTTAATCAAACATGTATATCAAAAAGCAAATTTGCTTTCATTCTTATTTCCTTATGTTGTGATCAAATATCCTAATTCACGTCTCAGGTTTCAAACAAATTTCTACTGCCAGCTTAACGAGCATTATAGCCCTAATCATATTATGAACATTATAGCCTTAATCACATTACGAGCATTAAGCCTTGACCTTTTTTTACAAGCCTTAGGCCTTGATTACGAGTTTTTCACCTTGAATGTTTGCGTGTTGGTCATTTTGATCACAAATCTCATTATCTCATCATGAATGTCAAATGCAATTATATGAATCATCTCATATATCATTTTCTTCTATCAGTAACTGATTGTCCAAATTTCACAATCAATTTAATTCAAATAAGCATTTCACAATTATTCACGTAGTCAGCAATTGACAATAAAATCAAAAACACTTTTATATAAGTCCCGAATATCAAACTCCTCGGACCAACAATATCCAGAATTGTAACAATCATATAAGCAACAATTCAATAACTGACATTTAACTAAAAATAAATCAACCATAATGAGAAACATCTGGCTAACTCACAAAACACTCCAACGAGCTATTGCCTCAACACCCGACAATATTTGGGTATTGAAAGTCACTTTAAAAGCCTATTAGACACGCATATGAACATTGATCACTGATAACGAATAGAGAGAATATGTATGCAACCTTTAAGTGCAATGTTTATATCCTTTTCTTCCTAATATTCCTTTATGAACAAGCTATGCTCTTTTAATCATAACTCTCTCTACAAAAATCCAAATACCATGATTCTTGTGCCCTCTGAAACTAGACTTCATTATTCTTAATATATCCAAAAATTAAATGAATGGAATCTCCCCTGTGGATAAAAAACCCCTTCCAAATTTTGTCCTATTTCTAGTAAGAAATAGACTGGCAACTAATGCTCAAACAGCAATAAATCATTATCAAGACATCTTCTAGCTAACCTGTTTTATAGAACCATCAATAAGATATCAATAATCACTTTTCATGTTTTATACTTTGACTAATTCGGGCTCTAAAGCCCTCAAAAATCAGAAAATAATACAAGGTTCCTGTACAGAGGTCTATCACTGGCAGTATTCGGAAAACAATCATAACTTAAGATATAATCATTATTTTATCACGCTGCTTTTGCAGAGGTTAAGCTAAGACCTATATCTACAACTTTTGTTCTTTGAGTTTCTAGAAATTCATGCTCTAAATGTATGTGAATTAGATCCAAAGGGAGAATATGAAATTGAAACCAGGATTTCAACTTACCTTAGTGACTTCTTTCCTTCGCCTCTTCTCTTCCCCTTTTTTCTTTCCTCCTCTCTCTCTCTCTCTCTTTTGTTTTTCTTCCTCTTCTAACTCACGGTGGACCCTCAATCTCCCTTATGTTGCTTTTTATTCTTGAAATTCTTTTATTTTCCCTACGTAATCTTTGCAGTGTCGTTTTGATCTTTGGATCAATTTATATAAGCTCTTAAAGAGGAGATCTAGTCATTATTACGCATAAACACCAACAAATACAAAAAGATCAAGTAACAAATATAAAAACCAATTATAAACAAATATATATACAAAACACTAATTAATATCAAACGTAAAAACTAAATCACTTCACTCCACAACAATGGTGTCAAAAATTTTGGTTACGTGTCGAACACATTAGAAAATAAAACATAACTCTATAAAATAAAATTTTAGTAGTGGTGATAAAGAATCGTATTCACAAAGAGTGTGATTAATTCTTATAATG
>JANIHZ010000005.1:63059159-63072428 GCA_027478365.1 Erythroxylum rufum | reverse complement strand
TATATATATAATCTTTTGACTTATAGTAGTGAGGACTCCTGATCTTTTGGCAACCAAAGCTCCATAGTTAATGTAGGATTGCTAATTTTCAACCCATGCATATAAATTTGCAATTATGAATATTCACTAACATAATCCTTTTTCCTTTTTGTTTCTCAATTTTCTTTTTACATTTTGCACATGCTATCATTGTCAATTATGTTCAACTCCTCCCTGCATCTTTCTACCATCTTAGGTGTTATAATGCTTAACTTCTCCAAAATTCTTTCTTTAAAGTTTCTCATAAGAAACTTTATATAAACCATCTTTGGCTTTTTTGTTATGAAGTAAATATGCTTTAATTTTTAGATTTTAACTTTAAGCCTAATATCATTATAATCATATGAAGTATACAAATCCCTTTTACATTATTATATTCACACAACCTTGATCCTTTTTGACTAATTCCTTTTACACTTTATATTGAATCTAGTAACCACTAGATGATTAACAATTGCATCTTTACATTCCTTAACACTATTAAACTCCATACCCTATGTCCATTAAGATGGT
Source organism: Erythroxylum rufum (assembly GCA_027478365.1). Lineage (NCBI taxonomy): Eukaryota > Viridiplantae > Streptophyta > Magnoliopsida > Malpighiales > Erythroxylaceae > Erythroxylum > Erythroxylum rufum. The sequence goes on along the minus strand of JANIHZ010000005.1, from coordinate 63,071,876 downwards.
TCACCATCTTGTTGATGTCTAACACTCTTAGATGGTATTTTTAGTGGCTCACCTAGTTCTTTAGAACTATGATAATCATCATTGTTAAGAAAACTTCTAGAATTTGTTAAGTCTACCTTTAATGGTTGATGGCCATATGGAATAGACACATTGAAAGCATGTTATACATCTTTATATTATGTATCTTTAGATTATATATCTTTATGATATTATCTTTGAAAGCATGATATACATCTTTATATTATGTATCTTTAGAATATATATCTTTATGATGTTATCTGTCACTTTTTTTTTCACTACTTCATCTTTTCCATTTTCAACTATTTGATCTAGATCTACCCTAATATGGTTTATTTCTTCTTTATCTTGGTTATCTCCATCATCAACACTGCTTCCTCAAATGTACTCTTAACTTAATGATGAGACTCATCATTATTCACCATATGACTACTTTCTTTCTCAATAGCTTCATTCACCAACCTAATATTAATATCCGACCTATTTACATAAACTTGGTATATTATGTTAGATGTCCCCCCTAACCTACCATTGACATTTAGGTTAAATCCCAACATATTGTGAAAATCATATTTACCAATTATAGTTAATACATTATGAGCTAAAATGGGTACATCTAACTTATGTGTTTCATAAACATCTATCATTATATAGATTTTCTTTAAATTTATAATTAGTCCGGTGTAACTATCATTTGATTCTATTACTCTTAAAACTCATTGAATTTGGAACTAAAAACTCTATAATCAACTTTGTTAACGTGGTTATCCTAATTGTATACTTATCTCTCATATATGTTTATAACTCATAAAATCTAAGTCCAGTTTATCAAAAATACTAATTAGTTATCCCTCACAACTCAATTCAGGTTAAAATTTAAACTCAACACTATAAAATCCTTATATTTACATACTGATTGATTGTAAGCTATGATATATGTATTAAAGATACGTAAAATCAAAATAGTATCAATAGTTGGAAAACTTTCAAACATTTAATGATATACCATCTTGAAAATAATCTAATTGAAATGAAATATTAGTAAATCAATATAATATTAAATGATAACAAGTTATATATTTAATTCTCATATCGCAAGATGTTTGAATTACTCTTTAATCCCTACTAACACTTAGGTACAGAAACTAACTAATAAAAATTGATGGAGATGGCCTTTCCACTTCTACTAAGGAGTAGGAATAATTACAATCATCTTTCCTAGTTACCAACTTAACTTAAGTAAATCATATCAAATCTAATGTTTGGAGGATAAGTCTCTCAATTTCACTTCAAATTTATGCAAGAACTACTTATGGTCAATAATTATATGTAAAGTTCTTTGGTAACACATAGTTTGCGACCAGGATATAATACTAGCAAATGCATTCATCCTGTGGCTTGCAATTAGGGAAAGAATCCCTACAAAGAATAGGCTAAAATTCAATGTTAGGATACTCACTGTAAATCATGCTTGGATCAAATGGAGCGCGTTGATCACTTATTTAGATGCAAATACTCATCACAAGTGTGGAAGAAAATAATAGCCTCACTAAATGTCAACTGTTATGCTAATAACTAGTCACAAATGGTAAGATGGGCTTCACAAGTCAAGCTAAAGAGTAAGGAAGAGAACAAGCTATTTAAGATTTCTTTGGCAATTGTAGTTTACAACATATTGAGGGAAAGTAACTCAAGGTTATTTAGAGGAAAGCCAACAAAAAGTAAGAGGAGTTACTCCAAAGGACGTGATGGAGATAAGATAGGCATTAATGGCTAGGAGTCTTCACCTAAAACTATCTTAATGCATAAAGGAGAGATGGTTCCTCTAAACTGAACAAGAATTGAAGTGCTTGTACATACAAAATGGATATGTGCTAAAATGAAACAGATGGGATGGAAGCACTCTTTCTAATGTAGAAAAAGAGTATGGAACTTGTATAGTAGATAGTTATTGTGTATTCTTAAGGTTCAGTAATGAAATTTCACTCACCTTTTAAAAAAAGATATTTAAATTACCCCCATAATTTTATTTAAATGATAACATATTATTAAGCTTAATATCTATAGATGATAATAAATTAGTCTAGGCCTGTACCCAAATCTTTTTAAGGCCAAATCTTAGCCCAAAAAATTGAGTTTGATCACACTTCAAACTAAAATTTGAGTTTTAAGTTAAGATTTAGATTTTCTTTTAGGTTGGGTCCCTTGAACTTGAAGTTTGAAATTTTAGTTTTTAAGCCCAAGTTTAAAACAAGCTTAATAAGTAAAGCCCATTATCATAGCCTTAAAGAATGATAAAAATCTTATTTATATTTCTCATAACATCTACTAGTTCTTTGGTTAAGAAAACAACTCCTAGGTGTTGTATGAGACTTTTGCTATTTCCTAAGATATAGATTGTACAAATACATGATGAAGGACATTACAATGTCATTTGATTTAATGTATAGAATAATTACATTTAAGTCAGTAGAATTTTATTTGGATTTATCTATCGTATTATGGTTTTACAATGTTTGTTACTCATTATTTTAATACTAGAATTATCAAACAATTATTTCAAATAAAACTGAAAACATATTATCAAGGTATGAGGTATAATAAGGATAAAGAACTCTCAATGATCAAGATAGGAACTTGAAATAATTTAATCTTAAATCACTTGTACTTTAACTAAAAAAAAGAAATTTGTTTGATAACCCGTAAATTCAGCTCCTTCAAAGTTTTTCTCAAATGGGGGACTGTTATATAAGATCTTTACTATTGCCTCCTTTATACCATTTATTTAATTATTAAATTAAATAAAAAAAAACAAAAGATTGGGAAGAAAACATTAAAAGAGTGATCAAATAAGATTTACATGTAACATCCCGTTCCCATACTAAGGGTTAAAGCCATAGATTTCGATAATTGAGAAAATAACAATGAAAGATTAGAAAATGCATTTCCTGCTCATGCATATTGTTAGCTTACACACACGTGAATTTGAATTTTTGCGCACATTAAAATGACTGAATATGCATTCATTGACATTTCGGGTATAATTGATTGATATATATGTGAAACGTGCTTTTATTGAAAATTGTAGTTTATGTGTATTGAAAATTTATTTGGAGAGTGTATTTGTCAATTTAGAAATTTTGGTGAATTTTAGTAATAAATTCCAAAAATGTTGAATATTATTGGCCTAGGAAAAATGCCAAGTGACAAATAAATTGATGAATGGAAATAGAAACGAGAGTCAAATAATAGTGGAAAATTGTATGGGTGACTTTGGGATTTTTGACAAATGATATTGAAATTTAGAGACAAAATGGAGTAAAAATCGGAGAAGATTGAACTAGTTAATTGAGAAACTAGTTAAAGCCTTAGAATTTGGACAAGTGTCCAATTCTTAAACACACGTTCTTTTAAACTTGAAAGATCCAGCTATTGTTTGTTCTTATCTAAAAAAATATCTTCTTCGAGATTTTCCTTCATCTTTTGGAAGCTTCATTCCTTTCAGAGATTTCTCACCCTCATAAAGCAAGCCTTGCTCTGATTTTTATCTTGCTACCTCTTTGTGTTATCATCTTCACTATAACCAAAATATCTAACCCTGCAACTCTCGACTAATGATGATCGGGTTTTATTGGAAAGATAGGGCTCATATGATTTTTGAAGAGTTGGAGTTTTAAACAATAACCATTTTTATGGGTTTTCTTGTTATATGATATGAAACATGCATCACGTTAGCTCACTGTTAAATGGTTATGAAATAGTGATATACATATTTGTTGAAGAGTGAGTGAAGAAATTTTTGGGTACGCCGTATGTGTTGTGTTTGCATATTCAATGATTAATATGTTAAAAGATAGTGTTAAAATGATTTTTGGAGTTGAAAGATTAATGAAACATGCATGAGATGAGTGTAGAAATTTTTGGAGAAGAGTTGATATATATACATATGTGCTATGTTTCCTTCACTGTGTATACGTGAGCAATTTGAGTGTTTTTTAAATGGACTGAAAATGAGTTAGAGTTAAGGAAAAGTTAATATCGTGCCTTAAGAAGGATTTAAAAAAATGAAAAGTTAAGATGAAAAGAAGTGTTGGAAGAAGATGAAAGCATGCAGAAAAATGAAGGAAAACACAGAAAATGCATAACATGCGTGAATGAGATTAAGTTTTGTTGCTTGTGTTGATTCATGGTTTTTGATCTGTTTGTGAATGTTTGGAGCTAAAATGGGAGTCCAAATGGTGAATCGGAAATAGAGATGTAAGTTAGAAATGGAGGAATTAAGAAATGAAAAAGATTGATTGAATTAAGAAATGAAAAATTGGTAAAATTACGAATTTATTTGACAAAGAATGATTGAATGAAAGTGAGGGAATCTGTTGGAATAGTATGAACTGGTATGATTTCACTAAACATGCTTGGGTATTTCGGTTATATCTTGATCTGTAGATTTTCAAATGATATGATTCTTGAATTGGAGTAAACTAGAAACATAGAGTTACAAATTCTCTGAAGAGATCGAATTTTAATTCTATCTCTAAGAATTTTAATTTTCCATATTAAAGTCAAGTACAGAATACTGTTACAGTATAAGAATAGTCTGAAAATGTCTGGAGTATAACTTTCAGATTACTAGACAAATTTGTATGATTTTAGTGTCATTAGAAACTTAAGACATAGGGGAACATGTTCCTAGAAGAAAGTGTTGCCAAATGGCTTCATTATTGGGGGTCAAAAAGAACATCTAAAGTTGACCCAAAATGATGTTTTTGGAAAAATCTGAAGTGAGCAATTGAGTTATGAAATTAGATTTAAGGGGTTGTATTGAGTCATAAACCTTAAGTATAAATGTTACTTAAGTGAGTTTTGATATTAGAATGAATTTATGACTTGAATAATGGAAAAAAATGCGCAGGAAGGTCATTGAGCAAGCATTGTACATGGTCTATATACCTATTTGTGCATAAATGAGTTCTTATAATTGTGCAAAGTTGTAACGTGTGTGCAATGTGTATATTGCATAATTTGGATGTGCAGGATAAACGTCCATGTTCAGACATTTCCAGGTCATGTAAGCTAATGGTAATATAGAGCGTACTGTGAGTCGACCTAGATGGTCTCATTTCATTGTTTGTTTTAATTTCAATTTTTGCCTTGTATGACTGTTGATATGACTATTATGCAATATGAATATGATTGATGTGATTGTGCTAATTCCGGACATTGAAGGTCCGAGACTTTGATGCGTGAATGAAATATTGCAGTGCTACTTGAAGGTGAATTGGACGGAATACGTGATTTCTTAACTTGATTGCTAAATTTCAGACCTAGTTCTGAAGGAATAAATGTGAATATGCAAATAAATAAAAAGGTGATTCTCAACTTAAAAGTTGAATGCCAGAATAAGGTCCAATGACATGTGAAAGTAACTGATTGATCCATTGTGATTGATGCATTCCATTACATAAATGCATGAAAGATAAAGGCTGTTGTGACCGAAGTAGCCACCGGAAAAAGCTTAAAAGTCAGATTGTTAAAAAGAGCGTAAAACTCAGAAAGTGTATAAGAGCCAAAGGCTCACTATGTAAAATGAGCCCGGTATTTCCAACTTATACGGGATAATTATTAATGAGCCCGATGTCCACAATAGATATGGGACAGTTAGAGGCACTCGGTCACAACAATAACAAATTGAAAGTGAGTCTCATAAGCATTACATATGCATTTGATGTGTATAAATTGAATAATTTAACTAATTTTTGTATGTGAGATATATTTCCAATGAATGTGAATTATATGTGACTCCATATGATTATTAATGAATTGATGCGTATTATGTGAATATGTTTACTATATGTGTTGTGTGATTGAGTGAGCCATTGAGGATGGTCACTCAGTAAGTTCGCAAAACTCACTCAAAATTTGCAATTACTTTTCAGGTCAGACAAGTACCCTGTTAGACAAACATGAGTATACATACTGCATTCAAGTGAGAGATAGAGGTCAGGATCAGATTGCATCTGCATTTGTATTTTCTTATTTTTGTGTAAATTTGGTATATTCCGCGATTTTTGTACAATATGTATTCAAATATTTATATGTGTAATAACTGGTGAAAATTGGAAATGCTTGTAAAAGAGATTAATTAAAGTGTAATGACAATTGTGATTTTGACTGTTATAAAAATAAAAGTATGAGTTCGATTTGATTACTGATTTCTGCATATGCGTATGGAAAAAAAAGAATTGAGTTTCAATGAGTTTTGACTGTTCTAACATACTGCCCTTGCGGGATTCGCACTCGGACATCACTCAAGGTGTCGGGCACGTGTCTTGCGAGGGTGGGGTACTACATTACATGTCTATTTTTTTCAACAATATGAATCATACAATGAATCTATCTCTTTAATGAGGTAGCATGGGGCAACAAAGTGTTAGCTCAAGGTTTATTATTAATGATTTTGATGATAACCTTATCATATTTCAAAATTCAAATTGGATTTATTTCCTTGTACAATTAACAATCTAATTCTCAAAAGGAAATAAAATCATAGGATAAATGCTTCCTTTCTTGTTGGAACCTTCCTAATCAACTTACCTTATTTATTTCACAATATCCGGAAGAATCTTGTTATCATTGGAATTATTTCCTTCTTTATAAACTTATCTTATTAGAAGTGGTTTATCCGAAAGGATCCTACAATTTATGAATGTCGTATATTTTCCCCGTGATTACTCAAAGATTTTTAGCATAGATGACATCGAAGTTATTCAGATTTAAATTAATCCAATTGACTAAGGATGTAAGTGAAGCAATGATTAGTTGAAAGAAATATCTACTTAAGGAAGAGCCACTGCTTTTGCGAAAATGGATTAAACTCTTGAAATACATCTATAGCATCAATTCTCTTGAAAGTGATATCATTATCAATTCTCTTGTGCTTTAGAAAGTGAAAATTCTTTTTGAGAGAGATCATTGAAGCTCATATTGAGCAAATTACAGTTTCATCTATTGAGAGCTTGTAGAGGCTAGCAAAATTACCACTAGTTTGGAAGGTTAGAGAACTTTAAAAAATATATACTTTTGAGCTTGAAGAGACTCGTCAAATTACTACTTGGGATTTTAGTGAACCACTCAAGTTGGATACATGGGGACTAGACGTAGGCTTGGGTTATAATCCGAACCAATATAAATCGACTGTGTCATTCCTCTTTCTTTTTTTAACTTTTACATTTCTTCAGCATATTGTTTATGTTTTCATTTTTGCAAGAGGCTCCTTCAGTTTTATAATAGGCTCCTTCTGTTTTCAACTTGGAAGTGGTTCTTTTCAGTTTTAACAGACGCCTTTTGTTTTAAATTGTTGTTTAGAAGGCTCCTATCGTTTAGCAGGCTTCAATTATCTAATAGGCTTTTATCATTTAATAGGGTTCTATCGTCTAACAAGCTCTTATTGTTTTTAAATTTTAACAGGCCCTGTCTTTATATGAATTGAAAGTAACTTGCAATTTTTTTTAGTCACTCACAGTTCACTCCCTCTTGCGTGTGCTTGCCTTATCATTTGGTATCAGAGTAAGGTTTCACTTTTTTGTGTTTTACAACACGTGATAGATCATGATAAAAATTTTAAGAAGTTTTGGAAACAGCTACTCATATTGGAAAGAGAGAATGACCATATATCTCCAATCTGTAGATATCGAAATTTGGTAAGCCATCAGAGTTAGACTTACATTTCCCACTATCGATAACGTAGAAGTATGGATTGATGCTGACTGAAGAAATGCACAACTAAACACTAAAGCAAAACATCATCTGATATGTGCATTGTCTCTAGAAGAATATGAAAAGATATCCTACTACTCTACAGCAAAAGAAATGTGGGATAAACTTTAAGTTACCTTTGAAGGAATGAATTAGGTATAAAAACATAGAATAAACTTGACATGAAAAAGGGAGAAACCATAGATGAATTCTTCAGACGGTTCAACAACATCATCATAGCCTTAAAGAACTTGGGAAACATATATCCCAATGATGAGCTCGAAACGAAGATTCTAAGGTCATAACCAAAGGAATGGAGACCTAAGGTGATAGCTTTAGAAACTGCAAAGGATCTAGACATTATTTCACTCGACTGGCTACGAGAAAAGTTGATGATCCATGAAATCGAGCTTAGGTGAGACAAATGATCCTCCTAAAAAAGAGGAATGAAACTAAAAGCAGCCTGGTTAGATGAGGATTTTGAAATCTTTGAAAAAAAAGAGCCTGAAGAAGTCAGCAATGTCTGTCTTATGGTTAAATCAGGAGATGATGAGGTATATTATTTTGACTCTGATATTGAAGTTGATGAATTGAAAAATGCATATCATGAGTTATATGATCAGTACAAAAGGTTGACAGTGAAGTATTTCAAAGAAGTTGAGAAGTCCAAGAGCAATGATGCATCTCTGAAGAGTAAGATAAAATCATTGGAATCTGCGAATAAGAATTTGGTGACCAAGAATATGTCTCTTGAGGTTGATTATAAGCAAAAGGCCTCTAAAAGGGAAGTTCTGGAGGTAAGAGTGGCTAAGTTAGAAAATACGTTGCTCAAAAATGGTTCTAAAAAGGTGAGACGCTAGAAGAAAAAGTCACCACTTTAGAACTTGAGAAAGAGAAAAGTGATGGAAAGATCATATATCTGGAAAAAAGATCTAGCAAATTTCGTTGATGGAAGGAACAAACTTGGTGCATTGCTTGGTAGCGGTAAATACATTTTTTATAAGGTCGGAATAAGATACAATGAAAACAATAACATTAAGCCATACAAGAACTTCTTTGTCAAATCTAGTAGTAACTATAGCAAAAATAACAGAAACCTGATACATGGTAGAAATTGTATCAATTCTCATTCATTTGTTCTATGCTTCTACTGTGGTAAACATGATCATATTATTCATTCTTGTGACTTTCGTAGAATGAAAAAATTATCTCAAATGTATGTTTGGAGATCGAAAGGTCAAACTACTAACCTAAAAGGACCAAAAAAAATTTGGGTACCTAAAATGAGATAATACTTTATGTAGATATGTTTCAAAATGGAGATAAAGGAAAATCAATGGATAGTTGATAGTGACTACTCGAGATTCATGACAGGTGAAATATCGCATTTCAAGTATATTGAAAGGAAACACGGAGGTAATGTTGTCTTTACCAATAAAAACAAGGCAAAGGTCACCTAAATTGGTAAAATCGGTGATTTTAACTTTGATTCTATTGATAATGTTCTTTTTGTTGATGGATTGAAACATAACTTACTTAGCGTAAGTCAATTATGTGATAAAGGTTACAAAGTTATTTTCTATGCATTACATTGTGAAATAATTGACAATCTTAATAATAATATTGTATTCGTTGGTCCTAAATATCAGAACATATACTGTGCTCAATTGGAAGATATATCTTCTCAAAATGACAAGTGTTTTGTCTCAATAGAAAATGATTCACTTATTTGGCACAGAAGATTTAGACATGTTAACATGAGCATTTTATCAAAATTGTCCAAAAATGAGTTAATAAGTGGACTGCCAAATTTGAAATTTGAGAGCAATAAGGTTTGTGAAGCTTGTTTAAAAGGAAAATAAATCAAAAGCAGTTTCCCTCTTAAAAACATTATGACTATTAACTGGCCACTTGAACTCATGCACGAAGATTTATTTGGTTTTACCAAGACTCAAAGTTTTGGTAGCAAACATTATAGTTCTGTTATAATAGATTATTTTTTCAGAGTTACATGGGGTTTACTTTCTATCAAATAAAGATAATACTTTTGAAGTCTTTGAGAAATTTTGCAGGAAATTTTAGAGTGAATAAGAGTACTGCATTACATTGATATGAAGCAATCATAGAGAATAATTTGATAACATAAAATTTACAAACTTCTGCAACGAAAATAGTATAACTCACAACTTCTCATACCCAAGGACTCTTCAACAAAATGGAATTGTTGAGAAAAAGAATAAGAATCTCATAGATATGGCTAGGGAGCTTACTTCGAATAATCCTGACAAATGATGATTGAGACACGATTTGGCATTTTTGAACACGAAACGCCGAATAATATAAAAATTAAAAGTTAAAAACCATAACAAAAACAAAAGTGAAACTAAACTCCCTTGTGCTTTGGTTTCACTTTTTTGTATCTGCCCGCCCCTATTTGCAGCGAACTTCTAAAGTTTATGTATCTTTTGTTATTAAGCAACTTATGTTTTCTAAAAGGCAACCGGCTAGTGCCCTAATTCATTCACTGGTTTCTAATTCATTCACTGGTTTCATTTCCTGTCAACGACGCGTAAAAGCTTTCTCACTCTGTGCCCCTTACCCCTTTTGGAGGGTTGGTTAGACTTGGTTGACGAATTAACTTATTTTTGAGTTTGGATTTTGTTTTAAATAACCTTGTTCGATTTTGTTCTAGTCAAAATAACGTCATTTCAAGCATTAATCAGACTTATTTAAGACAGAATATCCGAACAACTTCTCTTGTGCCTTTTTCCTGCGATGACAAGTGACTTTTGACTTAATTTAAATGGCTAGATTTTGATTATCTTGTATTTCAGGACTTGGCTACACGCTATTGTGCTTGATGCCATAAGAGTAAACTCGGTGAAACTGATGGTTCCAATCAACTCGATGGAAAGAAACTACCCTCGAATTTAACTTCGTTAATCTATTATTAAGTATATTGTTCATTCTCTTACATATACGCATACTTGAAATTGAAAAGCAATATTTCACAACATCCTCTTTCTAATTTACCTAGTAGCACATTGATAAACAATTTATGTTAAATTAATCGCATCCATCCATGCATGGGGTAGTTTCTTTTTATGTAATTCTATTTTTATATAATTTGATTTTAGTCCAAGAAAAAATGGATTTACACTTTAAATGATCTTGATATTCACACTGTCATAATATAATCAGAAATTCTTGTAATCCGCTTATCTTCCTAATTTTTCTTATTAGTATTTGTAGTTGAGCATAATTTATCTTTATCCAAAATGATTATAATATTTTTTCCTATAACATTGGAAAATAAATATAATCCAAATGTTCATATTTTGACCAAGATTATTATTTTATTTTCAGTAACTAGTTTAATATTTTTTCTAGAAGTGTAGGTATTTTAATAGTAGTACTTTTTAGTAATTAACCTTTATACTATACAATTCTAGTTTTATAATTACTAAAATAAATACTTTAATTTCATAAATAATATAAAGACGCTTCATTAATTTTTATGAATCATTTAATACTTATATTTGCATATTATGAAAACTTTGTGAACAAGTACATCTCGTCTTGATTGTGTATATATATACACATACAGGGCTACTACTAGCCATATTGTAAACCGACTGTAGAGGTTCTTATGTTGTGTTTAACTTATAAATAAGTTATTAACTTATAAATAAGTTATTTTCTAAAATTATAATCTTGATTAGTACTAGTTTTGATTAGACAAAATAATAGTTTAAAATATACCTTGAATTGTAATACATATTCATATTTTTATAAAACCACATAATAACTCATAAAAAAGGTTTTTCAAATACGCACTCGAGGAGAGAAATTTCCCCGCAATTTTCATGACATGGAAAAAAAAAAAAAAGAAGAAGAAGAAGAAGAAGAAGAAGAAGAAGAGAGAGAGAGACTCTTTTAATGACTCGTAACAAAATTGTCGCCACCTGTAGCCTATCTTAAATTGCACTTCACAATTGACGTCAAATGTTCTGGTCTGCATTGACTCGAAGATGCGTTACAGTACTAATAAGTTGTACCGCACGAAAAATTGAGGAAATTGCCGAGTTTGGTTCACGTAACATCGGTCTTCAATTTTGATATAACAACCCCTTGACCTTGACCTTTTAAAGCTTTACTTGAGTTGCAAGCACTCGTTATAATGCTCATATACCGATAAAAAATTCTTATGTAGAAAATTTATGATGCTAACTTTAAAGGCAAGCATTAAAGTTTTCCATAAAATTTTTGTTTCCTCTGAATTATTAGTCCAAGCTGTAAAGTGTAGGAGATTTTCGTTCAGTTGGTTACAGTTTAGTGACAAAATAATTTAAAGACATTGGTCCTGTTTGGTAATTAGTGAATTGCATTAGTTGTTAGTTGATTCTATTAGTTGTTAGCTAACAATGTATTAATATAGATGATTTGACCAACGAACAATATCAACAGTTTATTTAATAACGTTGTTTAGTATTAGCTGTTTATATGTAAAATGACTTATAAGGATGTGATTTTAAAAAAAGGATTTATAAGGACATGAATATTAGCTGTTTATATCTTAATATTTCTTTGAATATTCTCATAAGAATTTAGAAAGAGCAAAAGAAGCCAACATCATAATTTTCTTCAATATTTTTCATCGAACTTTAAGAACACTGAAAGCTCTCTTAATACAACTTCTCAATGATGAATGAGTTTGATTAAAAACTTATCAAGATCCTTTTGAATTGACAAGGGTCAAGTGAAGAACTCGAGAGCTCACTAAAATACCACTAAAAATAAGCTTAAGAATGAGTTCGGTCGGATCACACCAGGAGTTTTTCTCAAATGCAGCACCGACAAGTTTAATATGAAATTGAGTTTGTAAAAATGATATCGATTTAATTTCTAATTTAAGGAAATATAAATTTTTGTTATTTTAATTTT
>JANIHZ010000005.1:63027692-63041098 GCA_027478365.1 Erythroxylum rufum | reverse complement strand
TAAAAAATAAATTCCTAAATTATTTTAAATTAGGATTTAAGAAATCTTTAAAATCTTAAATTTCTCTTGTCTAGCAATAATCTCGTTACCAAAATAGTTTCAGTAGTTTCTCTTCTTTTCTGACGCTATTAGCTAGATTCTTTGTGGCCTTCCTCCTTTCTTCTAATGAGCCTAACGAGAATTCAGATTTTGCCATACAAGACTTCAACCTCTGTCAATCAGCGCACAATGAAGAGCTCAAACACCCTGAGAGTTAAAATTTTATCATTAATTAATTGCATGTAAGTTGTTTATAATCATTTCAAAATTTGATGTATGGAGGTGGTTCGTTGAATCACACTTGACAAGTTGGAAGTTGATAGAAACAAAATGAACTTCAATTACTTACGTAGCTGCAGCGACCGTGTTCGCATCGGAGCTCTTTGATGTGCGTATCTCGTGGGCCAAACATGGTTTCCTCACTTTGTGGTAGACGACTTCTTTAATGTTGCATGTTCAGAATAACTATCAAACCTTGTGGCAATTATGTTTTAATTTTTTAATTTCCGAAGAACATCGAGTAAATGTGAGATACCGCAGGTGGTTTGAGAAGTAAATAGTAGCAATGCATTGTTCTGCAATATGGCAGTTGAGATCATATTTTAAAAAATTTGCAGCGTTTTGCCACAAGTAGTGATGTCAAGGTTGAATTACACGCTTAAAAGAAACGAAGGGAATTTGGAGTCTGAGGATCTCAAATCTTGAAATTAAGTCAGAGGATTAATGTTAGTCGCTAGCTGTTGTGATTCACGTGAACTCTTTAAGATTAAAAAGTGGCGAAAATGTTAATTTACCTCTTAACATTTGACAAAAAATTTAAAATGACGTATTGTTATTTTTGGTACTAATTTACCTCTAATAATTACCAAATGGAGCAATTTACTAAAAAAAAATACTCACTCCATTAAATAAATGTTGCGAACATGTTAAATTGGAAAATCTCATCTTGTATGTTTAATTAAATATTAATTTAAAAAAATTTTAAAACTCAAAACCTAATCCGCCGCCTAGGAAGTATCCTACTATGGTATGGTGACTGATGAGTGATGGATTTCTTGTTTTTTTTTTTTGGTCGAAAGATTTCTTGTTATTTCACTTATATGAAAAGAATGGGAGTGAGGGGTTTGCTAAGAACAATCAGGTGTTGCCTTCTTTTTCTAAATGTAAAATGTGGGTCCTCCAAGTTTGGTAGTAGCTCTATGTTCCCGGGAATGAACAAGATAATCGAGGAATGAATGAGGTGAAAGCTGGACCTAGTCAGGATAGCATATGGCTCAAATCTGCTTTTACGGAAAGAACTCCTCAATTGGAAACATCAGTTAGCCTGATGTAGACATGGATCGCTGCCGATGAGCGCCCCAAAAGAACCTATTTTTCATTAATTGGTCAGCATTGTGAGAAGGAAACTAGCTAAAGCAGAACTGTTTTAAGAGCATGCCAATAAGGCAAGAGTCAAAGTGGAGGGCTTGAAACGTATCACAATGGCAAAGAATGAGAAAATTAATGAGGAGTACGCAGGTCGATTATCAAATTTGCAGCTAGTCGAGCCTAAGGAAAGACGTAAACGAAAATACGAAGAACTTCAAGCATTGAAAATTAGGGATGGATGCAGATGCAAGCAACTGGGTTAGGTTTTAGGGAAAATTAGGTTTTGGGTTTTATTTTTTAAAAATAATTATAAATTAATTAATTAAATTAAAAATAACAAGTAATATGTAGCAGCTGACCTTTTCTCACATTCTGAATTGACCCAACTTAACATAGGCGGAATATTTATTTAATGGAGGAGCGATGAAATGAGCATTTTTTAAATAACTTGTTCTATTTTACAAATGTTAAGGAGTAAACTTGTACCAGAGACTTGGACTTTTTGCTTAACATTAGGAGGCAAATTGAACTTTTCACTTTAAAATATCTACCTAAGTATTAGTTTTAAGTGTTTTTTAAAATATTTAAATCTTCATTTTATAGATTTCGAAATTAGGGATGTTAATGCGTGGCTCGTGACTAAATGGGCCAATTTTTTTAAAAATAAAAATGATATTGTTTTTGACAAAACGACGTCATTTTTGTCGTTACGGTCAGCCACGGGCAAGGCCGGGCAAGGCCCTCTGTTGACTCGTACCCTAGTCAGGCTAAACAATTTTAACCCATGACCCAGTCAACCCGGGCTGAGCAAACTTAACGTTCCTATGCGAAACATTAGGATCTAACTTAAAATTTGGCTAGAAGGTTTCTAGTGAGAGATGCTATAGCCCCTCTCTAGAATTTTTCTCGAGCTCTTCATCTTTTTTCTCCAATTTGAACTTTTGTTGCTTCCATAGGTTTTCTCTCTAGTTTTGTTTTTAGCCTTTCAAGCCACCCTTTACTTCTACGTACTACATCCTCATTGCCAAGAGTCTCCACCCCTCGTCTTGGTTGATACAAACTTAACTATGAATGTTGTTTTTGTGATAATTGAGTAACTTTTCTTTTAGGATGCCCTTCTCTTAATCGCCTGAGTTTGTAATTGTTTGGATGTTACACTTGATTTTTGTTTAATCTTAGACCTCTTGGTTGGAATGCTAACTTGAAATTCCTTGGATCAATGTCTACAAATTTCCTTTTGATGGAGTGTGTATAGCTAATACCCTTACTTATTACCTAGAAATTAAATCCAAAAATAATGCATTGTCAATATATTTATTTTCATGAGATAAAGTAAATATTTATTATAATCACCTATGGGGTTTTATCATATGATGTTATTGTTAAAGTGCCTTCATCACCTAGTTATTGTTCATATAAAAATAATCAATGCAAATGCTAAAAGTGCATAGTTAAATAAGCAATCAATTTCAGAACTCACATTGGTTGGATCTTTACTATCAATAATTGCTACTAATTTCATATATCTTTTACTATTATGCCTAGAGTTCCCACATTTTTTCTATACTTTTGTGTTAGACCCTTTTGGGACATCTTATCTTGGTTCTTCAATTTCTTTAGTCCATTCTTGTGATTTCTTCTTTTAGTAACTAATTAATAAATACTTCATCCTTTGACCTGAAATGATGAATGACATTTATAGCATGCTTACATGGGTAAACATAAAGTTCCATACTCTCCAACTACAAGTTTGGCCATTACAAGGGAGTTTAATTTATTAAGATTAGTAAAAGTTCAAATTAGTCCATATGAATTGGCCATATGTGAGAAATTTATATTTAGTTTGTATTTACACTTGAATAATTTATATGATTGTCATAAATAATGGGAATTACATATACATGATGACTTTAGTGTTAGGTTCATGCTTCTTATTCTTAGCAGGCTCAATTTCATTATTTTTTTGAATTAAAACTTAGTATGTTAACTTCTAATGAGTTATCATTAATTATGTTATTTAGAGCTTCATCGTTTGTTGTTCGTCTTCTCCGATTGTCCTTTCGTCCAGTTAACTCATCCAACTTTTGTTCAATTTTCATATTATGTTTTAGTAGAGAAGAATTTGTGTTTGGGTTTTGTGTGAATGGAAGGAGTGTCTGATTTTTGTGTGTTGCTGTTTGGAATATTGCTAGAATCATTGATTATTAGATGTATAAGTTGCATAAGTATTTACTACATATGGAATGGGTTTCATCTCTTATAAGTGATCTATTTTATGAACCACTTGGATGGTATCTAGGCTGAAAACACATGATGCAACTTTGTTGAGGCTTATCGATGAAATATTCCACAAGCCTAAGAGTCACAGCAAGAAGACTCTTTCTTGATTTATGTGGTCTAATAATGTCACGTACCTTGGTGATGTTATAATTTCAAATTGAAAACAATAATTCATAATTTTGGATATAAAACATAAGAAATCCATCTATAATTATGGATGATCTATTTTAAAAACCACTTGGATGATATATAGGTTAGAAACTCATGATATGGCTTCGTTGAGACTTATCGGTGAAATATTCTATGAGCCTAAGAGTCACAGTGAGAAGACCCTTTCTCGATTCATGTAATCTAATAATGCCACGTACCTTGATAATGTTATGATTTTAGACTTAGTATCTCAACTTGTATTTCATTGTTTTTTTAAATTAAAACTTTGTACGTCAACTTGTATTGATTTATCGTTATGTTATTTCTATTCAAATTGCATCTAGTAAATCATAATTTACTTTTAATTATATAGTTAGATGGATAAAAGTTGGATGTGTCATTGGAAATAGTCCACAAAAATATTTAGAAGGAGTTAAGAGTTTCATGCAATTTGTAAAAGATCAAATATGTGTAGAATGTTGTATTTGTCCATGCATAGATTACTTAAATGTGAACATTCAAAGTAAAGATGTGGTATATAATCACTTGCTAATCTGAGGCATAGATAAATTCAAAGTCAAGATGTAGTAAAAGTGATGATGGTAGTAATAATAATGATATATAAGATTGTGATATTAATGAATATGGTGATGATGAGATTAGCGAGATGTTAATGCGGATTGTTATTGTTTGACTTATGTTAACGCGTATTGTTAAAGTTTTAGTTATGTTAATGCGGATTGTTGATGATTGAGTTATGTTAATGTGGATTGTTGATGAATGACTTATGTTAATGTGTACTGTTGATGATTGAGTTATGTTAATGTGTATTGTTGATGTTTAAGTTACGTTAATGCGGATTATTAATGATTGAGTTGTATTAATGAGGATTATTGATGTTGAGTTATGCTAATGTGGATAGTTGATGATTGAGTTATGTTAATGCAATTTGTTGATGTTTGTGTTATAGATATCTAATACAATGGCACCTGGTAGAAACAAAGGGAAAAAGATGGCAAGTATCGAAATTGGTCCTACCCAACAACAACAATCAACCTCATCCATTAATGAAACAAGTCAGCAACAACCTCCATCTGCCTCAACTAGTATAGAGGGATTTGCAGGTTTGTTAATCTTTAATACCTACAAATAGAATTATGCTTAAATATATATTTACATGTTTAATGCATAATTTCTTATCATTATTCATTTGTTTCAAGTTCTAATACCAACATTAGAAAAAGGTATAGAGGTATAACTAAAGGTTGTGGGTGGAAACGAATGAATGTTGTAATGAACAACTTGTCAGTACATATTGATACTTTGTAAGGTCATCCTTTAGATAAGATTTAGTCGGCCAAATTGTCTAGTGAGTTGAGGATAATTGATCGAACAAAATTATTTTGCTTAAAGCATGCTAAGAAGTTCAAGGAAGATAACTTGCTCGAGAATGCTTTGGATAAAGTTTTGGTAAAATTTCAACTTATTTAACTATATGCAATATTGATTCATTTATTTTAAGATTAATTACACTTTTATTTATTATTCATAGAAGAAATTGAATACCGTCGATATCAACAACCTTAATATTTCAAATTGTATCACTTCACTGTTGAAACAAAGGACTAGGGATCGTTGTTATCGACTGCATCAGTATTACAAATCTTTTCCTTCTGATGCGGAGGCAAGGAGACAAGTTATGGAATAGATGTCTCAAGAAATTGAACAATTTGTGTGATTATTGGGTCTCTCCCATCGTTCAGGTTTGTTTTCTTTCCTTTCACATTTGCTTCCATTAATCTTGTTAGAAGATTTAATGACCTTTTTTTTCTTTATTTAGAAAAAATGTGAGAAAGCTAAGGTGAACAAAGGATAAATGAAAACTCCCCATAACCAAGGCTCTAAATCATTTATTGTCGTGCAAAATCAATATGTAGGATATTCGTTTGTAAGTTGTAATCATATCAATAAACATTGTATTATTTATTGTGTATTGTATGTTTTTTTTTCGTAAAATATAGTGAGAAGGAACTACATAAACAAGAGCGTGATAGAATCATCCTTTACAAACTCATTCCTTATAAGGAAGGCCAATGGTGGATGTTTGAAGAAACCCAAAATAACTATGCAAGTATAAAAATTTGTTTAAATTTTAAGTTTATTTATTTTTGTATTACTAACTAATAATATATGCATTGAATATTGGTTTTATTTATTTAATTTTAGAATAAAATGTAAGAGTTGCTGCAAATATCAATGTCTAAGGGAAATGATGCAAATGTAGAAGACATTTATAACAAGGTGTTAGGTACATGATCCAGAAATATCAAAGGTCTTGAATTTGGCTCTAAGCCAATTGCTTCATCTTAATCAAGACCAATATATATTCAACATCTTGAAGATGAAAACAAGTTGCTTAAAAAAATTGTCCAAATATGAAATTTACCTTAAAAAATTACTTAGCTCGGATTATGTAAGCAGTGAAGATGAAAACGAGATTGAGTGATTAAACTAATCTTTGTATTTATTATTTTATATATAAGTATTTTTAAAGTTGTAATTAAAATCTTGCACACTAACAAATTAAATGACATCTTATTTTTATATATAATGTTTTAAATTATCAATTATTTTTGTATAAATTTTTATAATAAATTAACATCAAAAATCTAAATATTATATACAATAATATGGATTAAAAATGTCACAAATAATCAACATGGTAAATGATTTCGTTAAAAGGAACATTAAAAATTTGACTACATTTTTCCTACATTTTAAAAAATGTAGGTAAAATTTTTTAGCCACGTTTACAAGCCTCAACCTCTACATCAGCTTTGATCCTAACTAAATGGTTCTTTAGTATGATGATTTTCCCTCCTTTCAAATATTAATTGCAATATAAACAAAAAGTATGATTCATCATACCAGGAACTAATCTAACATGAGCCTAAGCTGGATCGTCAAATCTTTCTAAACCTAAAGAGGCTGAATTATTAGGAGTATTTGAACTTCTTTGTAAAAATAAAAAATACATATGTCAATTTTTATTAATATAAAGGAAACAATTTGGATGTGGAATGGACATATTAAGAAGTCAAATGAGTCATTCCAAAAATCCAAACTGTAATATTCAACACTCAATATACTCAAGCCTACCATTTACAGAATAACTTATTTCTAATGATATAAAATATATACCATTTATAATTTTCCCTAATGCATACTACAATAAAATATCTCTAAGCGTCACAAAAAGCTACTAATGTAGATAACTTCATGGTGAAAAAATTAACTATATTCCAAAAGACTAAAATTTTTATCACAAAAATTAAATTCTCTGTATATGTTCCAAAAGATTAAAATTTGACCTATTTTGATGTAAACATTAAAGTTTAAAATGAAAATGTTTGCCTTCATCGTTTAGATAAATGGTTTTATAGGAATGTGATGGCTCACCAACTTTCTAGATGATTTTCGTTGGACTAATGGAACCAATTAGGAGATATGCACCGATCTATCCAATATTGAAAAATGGAGAGGATCTTGTCTGTGTAGAAACCCTACCACAATTGTATTAGTTAATAAATGAAAATAGAACTTAAAGGTCACGGTTGCGAACAGGGACGTAGCCAGCATATAGGGGGGCCCAACAAATTTTTTTAAAAAAATCTTGGGGGCCCAAACCCCAAACAACTCTATTTTTATATATAAAAAAATTAAAAATTAAAGAAATTTAATTTTTTAAAAAAATTTTGAGGGACCCAGTGGTGCTACGTCCCTGGTTGCGAAGAACGTTTTTCATTATAATCAGATTGGTCATTTGTTCTAGCAAAAGTCTCATAGGCTTGGCATGATAACATGAATTGAACGAGTGTAAAAAATTCTGTTTCTCCATGTAAATAATGACTTTGTTTTACATTAAAAAAAAATGGACATATTTCATTATCAACCAACTACCCAATAGTCGTGTTCTAGGCATGGATTAAATGTGTATGAAAATTCTGTTTCTATATACCTAAATGATGATTCTGGTAACTTACAATGCTCCTCAGTATGAAAAGGTCGCGTGATTTTTTTTCGTAATGCTTAACTTCAACGAGTGGAAGTTTGATTTCCCATCATACATGTACTGATGTAATTCCACTTAAAAATTTTAAAATACAATACATAATATAATTAATAAAATAAATCTAATATTATTGGATAGAGTTTTAATCCCAAAAAAACATATGTTTTGCTATTTTTTTTCAAGAAGATGAATTAATAAAAGAGATTGAAACCTCTATCATCTAGATTAATTAAGAAAAAGTAATTATTTTTTATCTTCACTTGTTTAATTAATGACTGAACCTTTCATATTCATTTTAACCTTAAGTTTAGCTCATTTTGGAATAATCTTAATATAAGAAACTCTCTTGATGTCATATGACAAGAGATATATGTGAAAATAAACAATTAGCTCTGGTATCAAACTTTTTCTCTATAGACAGAATACAAATAAATTACTGTAATTTTTAAAAGAAATCCATGAATTGTTTAGTTCATATTTTTAAGGATGTACATTTGTGGTAAAATTAATCTGATTTGATAATTAAGTGATTGAATTATATTTAAGAAATTCGTATAACAAATTATCTTGAATAAGGTATAATTTATAAAATTAATAACAAAATTATTTTAAAAATAATTGATATAAATATATTCTTATTATTTGTTATTTTAAAAATAATTGATATAAATAATTATAATTGCTGATTTTTAATTACTGAATAAACTTAATCTCCACTGGTTCTATTAGAGGTTTAAAACATAAAAAGAATTTGCGATTTCAATTATTTAATAAACCTAATCTCTACGGTTTGTAAGAGTTGAAAAAGTCCCTTGTATTCAATTCTTTCAGGCAAACAAGTTTATATATTTTTTGCAAACAAGAAATTAACTTGTCAAGTGTCTTTCTGTATAAAACTAGCTAGTCCCCCAACGCCAGCAATCAAGGGCTAAGCATTAAACAATCATGACTACGTCTTTTAAATCTTCCGTCTTCAGAAGGTAAGGTTATGACCTCTAAACCCAATTTTCGATTACATATTGCGTGGATTCCAGATTGGATTCATACAAACTCAAATACTTTGTTGACAATATTTCGGATATTTCTTGTAGGCTTGAAGGAAAAGTAGCATTGATTACAGGCGGAGCTAGTGGCATTGGCGAGTCTACAGTGAGACTGTTCGTACAACATGGAGCCAAGGTCGTGATTGCAGACGTTCAAGATGATCTTGGACACTCCCTCTGCAAAGAACTTGGCTCACAAGAGGCCGTCTCTTACGTTCACTGCGACGTCACCCGAGACACTGAAGTGGAAAAAGCTGTGGACCTGGCGGTGTCCAAGTACGGTCAACTCGATATCATGTTCAGTAATGCTGGAATCACAAGCAAGCTGGGCTCGAGAATCTTAGATTCTGATAATGAAGAAGCCAAGAGGGTCATCGATGTAGATTTGTTTGGACCATTCTTGACTGCGAAACATGCCGCCAGGGTAATGATTCCAGCGAGGAAAGGCTGTATCCTGTTTACTTCCAGCCTTCTTTCTACGATTGTAACTGCTAATCCGCCGCACGAGTATGTGGCCGCGAAACATGGAGTTGTGGGGTTGACCAAGAGCCTGTGCGTGGAGTTGGGGGCTCATGGCATAAGGGTTAACTGTGTTTCACCATATATGGTTGCAACTCCTATACTAAAGATAGCTTTAGGTTTGAACAAGACAGAGGTGGAGAAGTTGGCCAGTGCAGCTTCGAACTTGAAAGAGGCTGTATTGGAACCAGAAGATATAGCACACGCAGCCTTGTACCTGGTCAGTGATGAGGCCAAGTACGTGAGTGGTGTCAATTTGGTTGTTGACGGTGGTTATAGTGCTACTAGCTCCGCCTTGACCGATGCAATTGAAAAACTCCTTTCTCAAAACTGATTGAAGTCTTCGTATTGATTCTCTCTCTCTCGATGTGGGTCCTTTTGTAATTCTAAGTTCTATGGCCTATGGTATGGACTATGAGGACTTTTCAGCCCTCATTTTATTAGCCAGGTGATGCATCTAATTGCCATATTGACGCCCTCCATTAATTTACTGTGTAACCTATGAACAAAATCATGCTCTAGCGTATGGATATGACTACAATGCAAATGAAATAAAATGGATAATATCATATAATCCAACTTCCTTGTTGTACCTAAGTTTAAATGTTGAATATAAGAACAAGCTATAATATAAGAATAGAATTAAGGATGTTTTATTTTGATATTTTCAAATGACACATCCTTTTCGTGAATGTAGTCTCTTATTGCAGGTTGTAACAATCTATCGATCATATATACCAGTCTTAACACAATCGCCCAATTATAAAAGCAATTAAAATTCTTGATAGCAATTGGCATTGTTGATTTTTTAAAATCAAATATACTTAATTTTTGTTCTAAACTTCATATAAATTGATTTTCTTCTTGGGAATTTGTATATCAAATATACTTAATTTTTGTTCTAAACTTCATATAAATTGATTTTCTTCTTGGGAATTTGTATATTAATATAAAATAATAAGAAGATCTAAGTCTTGAGCCAAGATATCATGTGGGAGACGGTCTCCTGATTTTTACAGCGGGTGGCAGACTCGAAAATCAACACTATTTCTTAGTAATCGGGAAATCATAGAAGGTTAGTACATGAATATGAGTGTTTCTACTTATATGAAGGAGATCTGTAGCTGCTGATAAATTCTTCATTTCCCCATGTTTTTCTTGTGCCGGCAGTTGGGGTTTCTGTAGAAGAGAGTTGCCAAATTCCAGTGTTTTTGTTTGTAGTTTTCAGCTAGTCAATAGGTTTCATCTGTCTTTGATAATAGGAGTCCAGGTTCTCTGATGCTTTTTATCATGTAGACCTACCTACTTCAGCTGAAGATCCATCTTATAAGCTCTATACCTGTTTTCTTGCGCACTTTTGAAGATTTGGCCTTTTTTTTTCTTGCGATATATAATATGCAGCAGCTTAGATTGAGCTTGAGTAAGGTAAAATTCACCATATTTCTTACAAAGTTTGCAACCGCTTAATCAATGGAATTTCCCAAGGAACAGGAGGCCACACATGATTACAAAGGTCCATTAGGTTGTTTCATATGTGAGAAGACTATGTGCACTAAAAGAAAGATGTTTTATTTCTCCAGTGCGTTGTGGCATAAAATGCAGCATCTGGATGACATATTTATGTATTGCATCTTATCTTTCGTTTTCAATCTCTAGATTGTTAACTAGATTTGGAGTTGCTGCTTTAAGGAGGCAATTTTTGAACCATGTTACATCAATGCAATTTAGGGTGTACTTATCTTAATTGCTCTATAGTTGACTTGCAGTGAAACCTTCGGATGGTTAGTTGATTTAGGACATATTTGATAAGTTACAATCTTTCAGCGTGGAAAAGGGTCCTGATTGTCCATGAATTAATCCCGCTTTATACTAGCTAATGAGGTATTGATAGCCTTTGAAAGTAAATTTGGAGGTGATCAATGACAAAACCAGCATATCTTAATAGAAGGTTATTTTGATGGAAACATGATTGTCTAGCAAAACATATTGCAATCTCTGAATCACCTATAAATACTAAGCATTTGCTACTGTTAATAGTGAATATAAGAAATACCGTAATTTATCTTAGAGCTTTGATAAAGACTCTTATTGAAGTTGTGTCAGTATGAGAAAAGAAGAAAAATTCATCAACAAAAGTTAACGTAAACAGCTTAGTTCTGAAGCAACTGGAGTGATATTTGAAAGATGTACTTCAGAAATGGATGTCTTGACTAACAGATGGACTTCGTTTCCTGGTCCCTTTGTTTCTTGTGAGTAATTTTATTCCATTCTATCAACAAAAATGGAGTAAGTAGTGGAGATAAAAGAGGAGATCCAAGTGATAAACTTTTCAGGGAGATTATTGAATGTTAGTTATATCAAACGGTTTATTTGAATCAATTTCTAAAAGATATTTTTACTTCCATCATCCTTACGATAATCCTTTAAGAGTCATTAAGTGATAAGATTATTCTCTTTATATATATATATATAGAGATTCATTAATAATGTTAGGTAATGATCCTTTTAATTTATAACTGATCGTTTGATGCTATAAATCATATTGCAATAAGATATTGGTCTATATTCCTGCATGACGTTACGAGTATTCACATCTAGAATTTGGGTTAAATTGTTACCATTTAGCTCCCTTAACAAGTTGTTTCTAATGAATAACTCAAATGTTCCTTCAAAAATATCCTCACTAATGATGTGTCCAGCGTTTTTTAAATAAAAAAAGAACACTTGTATTTATCTGGACTAAGAGTTTTATCATAATCAAAACAGAAAATAGTTGCTCTGATAAGAATCTACCTTATTAGCCTTGATTTTCTAAATTTTTTTAGTAAATAGGAACCTAAGAGTTGTATGATCATAATAAAAATAAATTTAATACCAAACAAGTGAGACCTAAACTTCTCTAAAGCAAAAACACAATCTAAGAGCTCTTTCTCCATATTTTAATTACTGCGTCAACCAAAATTACAAGTCCATCAATACCGTAACATTGAATAAAGTGAGGCACTGCGTAGTTTAGGCAATAACAACCCTAATAACTACTTATAAATCCATCAAAATCTCATCCAACATGTTCATAACATATCCATACATCTTCTAAATCAACAAAATACAACAAAGAAGCAAGAAAAGAGAAGAAGTAAGGCTTGTATGTTGAAGAGCAAAGCTGAAATTCTATGGTGGCAGCTTTGTGTCTCTTTAAAATCCTTTGATTCCACCTTGATTTCTTTTGGTTCTTCTCTCAAAAATGCGTTCCTCTCTCTCCCTTAGATTTCTTGCACGACCTTCTCCTTTCTAGGGTTTAAATTTTAGTTTTTATATCCCATTTAATGCTTAAAACAACGTAGGAAGGAGGAAGTTACCAGCTGGAATTTTCCAGAAAACTCTATTTTCTGTCTTGAATTAAATCCATGATATCTTATTGATTTCTTATCCAAATTAGGCAGTTATTTCCAAATTAGGTAGTTATTTCACCAATTTGAAAATGAATTTCTCCTATTTCTTTTGGAATAAAAACAAAAAACATCCAATTAGAATTGTATCATACGAAAGCTTAACATTGGTGATGGGTCAGCCTAGGAAAATTCCAGCTTTCCTTTGGGTCACATTACTTGTTTTCTCTTTGGTTCTTCTATCCTTCCATCCCTCAAAACCACCTTCAAACCTATTGATTAACAATAAAATTAAGCGCTTATTAATGCCCAAAATAAATGCAATTAATGTTGGACCCTGTCCCCGAGACCTAACATTCGGACCCATAAAGCGTAGGGACCCACAATCGAACACACAACAGACCACCACTAGAAAAATATCAACTAGAAAGACTTGATTGGATTCTTATTCGAAAATATTTCCTCGGTTCTAACGATTTCAACGCCACTGGAATCGCTCAAATCGGATTAGAATTGAAGAAATTACGACCTAAACAACTTCGGGAC
>JANIHZ010000005.1:62806089-62819577 GCA_027478365.1 Erythroxylum rufum | reverse complement strand
TCTGTACTCAGGACGAAGACAATTATCTTTGTTCTGTCCACCGCAACCAAACATCTCACTGTCTCCAATTTTTGTTCCGTTCCATCCTGTCTTGTTTCGTCCCGTCCTGTCCCTGCATGTTGAAGACGCTAACCAAACGCAGCGTTAGATCATCGATAGGGGGTCCTCGAATATATCTTCATTGAACCTTTGTCTCAGTATGGTTAAAAATTCTTCCTATTTCATCATTTCTCCTTCTTGTCGATTTCTGATCATTAGCTGGTACCACTCTTGCGTTATACCTTTCATGTGCAAAGAAGCTACTCTCATCTTAAGTTCTTCTTATATGTGGTCAATTATGAAGAATTGTTCACATCGATAGATCCAACTATTTACTCCTATTCCATTAAATGTTGAAAAGTCTATTTTGCTTAATCTAGTCAATAAGGTGTAGTTTCCACCATCTCTTAGGTTCTTTGTGGTGACTTTGATATCTTCTCTTCCCATATTTTGCACGAGTTGTTAGAACATTGACTTGATGTCATTGATCTCTTTTTCATTCTTCATTTGATCTTCCAGTAGATTCTTCATTCCTTCTTCTAAGCGGTGTACCTCCGCTCCTTTTATGTTTTCTGCCATTACGCCTTGTTGACAGTCGTCCGCTCTGATACCAACCGTTATGAATATTTTAACTCGCCCATACACTAGCTATGTAATTGAGCATGAAGTTTTTTTAATGTTAACGTTTTTAGAGAAAAAATGAAGCAAATATAGAAGGACAACAAACTTTTGTGATTTTTCATTGATTAGTACGTTACAACAGCTAATAAACAGTACAAGATAATTCTAGAGAACGACATGTGTCTCTCCTATCGCATGATTGTTATAGCCGTTGATGATGCAATACATATCATTGTTATTTACTATTATAGAGTCTTCGACGTCGCTTTTAGCTTCCTTCCTTGTTCATGTTACGTATTTTGGTTAATTGTTGGTAACAGATCAACTGAAGTGCTAAGAAGTATATAAATGTAAAACAAAGCAAGGTGTGGTATGATATATATCCTTTTCCAGTATCATCTTTCACCAAAAAGAAAATAACAGTAAACTCTCATTTGTTCAATACATCTTTTAAATAAGGATAAACATTACAAGACATTAAACTATTAGAAACTAACCGTGATTGAATCATGAACATAGCAGAAAACAAAATTTTTACTGTTTTCGATCGAATCTTGATAATTGCATAACTTGAATAAAAACACAAATTATAAAGTAGGAAATCATACCTGATTTGTGTTTCCTGTTGAAATTTTTTGACAAAATTTTTACCGTGTCAACCACAAGCTGTTTAGTCGTCCCGTCTCTAATGGTACCTACACAGCAACTTCTCAACACCTTTTGAGAGGAAGAAAATAAGAGTGCTAGCTCCTTTATCTTTTCTTCCTATTAATAAAAAAACCATTAGAATTTTTATAATTTTTATTAAAATTAAAATCATTAATTATAATTAAAAACATATTCTGATTATAATTAAATTAATTTTAATAAAATCAAATATCTTATATTTCATCCATAAAGTTTCTCTAACTTTATAATTAAGTCCAACTTAATTATTATTTTGTTTGTCAAAGCTTATTTTCATTCCATATTATGATCCTTAATTATCTTAATTAAGTATCGTGTATACCTCTCATTTGTTATAATTTTTGTCATCCTTGGTGTAATAATACGTAATAATATTTACATTCTTTCAATTTAATTATCATTTTGTTTGTCAAAACTTATTTTTACTCCACCTTAATATCAAGTTCTAATTAAATATTATTACTTCAGTACATGTAAACAAATTATGAAAACTGCTCTGAAGTCTCATCCATTAGATCTGGTTAATAAAACTATCATATATTTATAAGAATAAACTATATTCAAATTCAGACATAATTCAAGGGATTCTTAATCATCCAACCGAAGACATTGGAGCAAGTCCTTGATTGAGTTGTTCGGATCAGTTGGTCAACTTAATTCTTTGAGTTCATGTATCAACTAATTTACGATTGTCTCCATGTTGCAACTGGCTTAGTTTAGTATTAGGAAACATGTTTTTTAAGTTTAAACTATAGGTAACTGAAATGGAAATCATTAGCAACAACTCCTCTTAACCAAATTTCATGAAAGAAAGTTTATAAAAGTACAAGCTTTTTGGTATGCAATATTCTGAACAGAAAGCTAGTCAACTGGCTCCGCTTGGTTCTCTCCATATATACATGTACATAAAAGCCTAAATTTTTGAGTCCGTCTCATCACACGTTTTTGGGTCTCTCTATCCTCATCATATCACACGTTTTTGGGTCTCTCTATCCTCATCATATCACACGCTTTTTATTCTCTTAATTTTTGGACCAAATGTCAACTGAAATTCGCATTCCTGACGAGTCAAGTGCTGCTGCTAAAGGGAAAGCACCTCTGATAGGACGCCTTAAACATGTAAAGGCAACAGGATACAAAAAGGGAATTGCCATTTTCGACTTCCTTTTGAGGCTAGGAGGTTTAAGTGCTGCTCTAGCTGCTGCAGGTACTATGGGCACTAGTGATCAGACTCTTCCATTCTTCACTCAGTTCTTCCAATTCGAAGCTAGCTACGACGATGTTCCCACTTTTCAGTAGGTCACTGCACTTCTTTTACTGTTCATGCAAGATGCTTTATTACTCCTCATGAGAGCCTTAACCAACAGCTTCCATTTATCTACAGATTCTTTGTCATAGCAATGGCACTTGTTGGTGGATACTTAGTCCTTTCCCTTCCTTTCTCCGTTGTCACCATCATTCGCCCATCTGCCGTTGTACCACGTTTCCTTCTCCTTATTTTGGATACGGTAGTCTTCAAAATCATTAATTTAAACTAATTACCAATCAATGTTGAACTTTAACACCATTTGTTCTATAACAACTTACAGGTGGCACTAACTCTGAATACTGCAGCCGCAGCTGCTGCTGCGGCTATAGTCTACTTAGCTCACAATGGCAACTCAAGTGCAAACTGGTTAGGTATCTGCCAACAATTCGGCGACTTTTGCCAGCAAGCCAGCGGGGCAGTTGTGGCATCCTTTGCTTCAGTTACTGTCTTCGTGTTTTTGGTTGTGATGTCTGGTATAGCTATTCGAAAGCGTTAAAAAATTGAAACGCTGATTATGTTTCTGATCTTCGTTATGTTGTTTGTTTCTGTATCTTCGTATTGTAATTCCTCTTGTAACTTTCAAGAGCAAGTCATTTATTTTGTGTCCACTAAAGTGGAAATTGTAGCATTGTTGCACGAGAAGTTGAAATTATCACAAACGTCTTCCGCTTTTATTATACAATCAAGTATTTACTTTGTATTTTGGTCATCATTTCATATATGTACATTAGTGTAGCAGCCATATTGCTGTCCAAGTTGAACTTGCCACAATAGATTCTCGATATAGCAGTAAGCAAGTCACATTTTAAATAAAATTAAAAACTTTGGAGACACCTTTATATATAAAACCATCGCTCGAATTTGTTCCAATATCAAGCGGCTTTCCCTTCCAAGTTCTACTTTTGACCGTGGTACTTGTTTTTTTTTTTCCAAAAGAACTCATATATTTAATTTCCAGAAAATACAATTTCCATGTTTAATTAATTAACACTAAACACCTTAAGCCTCCCCTTGTGTTGAATCTATCCCCACAAATATAGAGATACTGGAGGCACGAATCAACAGTTGCAACAACTTGTTATTTCGTTGTGAGAATGCCTTAACGTACAAGTAGCTTAGTTCGCACTCCTGTCCTGCACCAAATGAATTAACAAAAACAAGGGTCCCACAATACCAGTTGATCAACAGAAGTAAACAATTGGCAGCTGTTTTCGTCATTCCACTTAAGTAGCTCAAAGTGCTTATTTCTCAATCTTGATAGCTTAGCCTTAGGCCCTCATTTTCAGTAAAAATTAGACAGGAAAATCTCGGTGAACTTTTCTAGGGTTTACGGTTTCTGAATTTGAAGATCCAATGTCTCACACGGCTAAACTGATGCCCAATCTCGACCAACAGGGCACTAAGATGCTCAACCTCACCGTGCTTCAGAGAGTCGATCCCTTCATCGAGGAGATTCTCATCACCGCCGCGCATGTCACTTTCTACGAGTTTAACATCGAGAGCAATCAGTGGGTATGTTGCTTTTTGAGTGTTTGGATTGTGACCGTGTAATGTAATGTGGCTAGGTGAAACAAAGTTTAAGAGCTTTCTGGGGTTAAGCTGGTACTTAGAAGAGCAAAGCAATTTGTAATCCTTTTGTTTCATCATCACCCATTTTTGTCAATCTTTGGCGTTCTTTTCCTTAATTTATTTGATTGACTTCATAGATTCTTCTTAATATTGTAGAGTAGAAAGGATGTGGAAGGATCTCTCTTTGTGGTTAAGAGGTACTTCTGTGTTGGTTTTCGTGTGTTTCTTTGAACTTTTACCAAAAACTATTAAGGGTTTGGTTACATTTGTTATGTTGAAGTTCCACTAACTAATTCATTTTTCTGTTTGTGTGATTGTTGAAGGAATACACAACCCCGATTTCAGTTTATTGTGATGAATAGGCGTAATACAGGTTTGGATTTTTTGAATATTAGTTACCTTGTTGTGGAGCCCACGCATTTTTTTTTCAGAATATTAATATCTATATCATTTATTGTTGGCCGTTCTTAAACAAGGTTTATGAAGGTTTCTTGTATAGGTCAGAGTCACTGTCCACTTATTCTTCTTCTCTTCTAGAGTGAATGCAAATTTGACTATAGGTGGGCAGCTGTTAAGGTTTTAGTGGACAAAAGAAAGACTGCCATCAATTATTTGCCAAAAATTTCAGTCATTGAAATGAATGTTTTCTACTTCTTGGTGTTAACTAAAAATTTCTTCAATCATTCATGTCAAAACAGAAAATCTAGTGGAGAATCTACTGGGAGATTTTGAATATGAAGTTCAAGTTCCATATCTGTTGTATCGGAATGCGGCCCAGGAAGTTAATGGCATTTGGTTTTATAATACACGTGAATGTGAGGAAGTTGCCAACCTCTTTAGCCGGTATTTTTCTACTCCTTGAACATATTTAGGTGGAATTAGATTTCTATTCTTACTTTTAAAATATGTAAACTCCTCCTACTGCATGCTATATGGATACTGCTAGTATGATAATTGAGTAGATTAGATTTTGGTCATGAAGGTTGTAAGTTGCATTGTGACTGCAAATAAAGAGAAAAATAACAGACACTAATATGATAGAGCTAAGAATGCACACCTGGCATAGTGGGTATTAAAATGTAAGAGAGGTTTTTAAAGCTAATAGTGAATGGCATAATTGAAGGAATTCCCTATGAACAACATAATAGAAGAAAATTGTGTTTTCTAGACATTGCATAAAGTTCAGTCTGAAATCATCATAGTAAATATATATATATAAAGTGTCACTCTCTCCTGTGAAGATCAATTTTATCTTACGATTTTATCGAATCTAGCTGTATTTTATAATATATGACCTTGTTAGAGGGACAGAACGGTAGAGGAAATTGGATCTATTGTGAGCATATGTGTGTCTGCATGTGAAGTTGGGGATTTTTTAGTATTTGCAATATGGCACGGATACTTGATGGGTGAATTAATGTCTTCTTATTTACAGGATTCTTAATGCATACTCAAAGATTCCCCCCAAGGCAAAGGTATCATCCAGCAAGAGGTAATTTAATGACATTATACCTAACTAATGTGATATCAGTTGGAAGGTAATTCCTTTCTACATATAAAATGCAAACTTGTTTCACATTCAACCTCAGAACCTGTTTACTACCTCCAGATCACCTCATTCTATGGACTTCCTTTAAACTACATATTTACTAACTTGTTTTCTGCCTTGAAATGTATCTGCCTTGAAATGTATCTATCACTGAAAGAAGCTCAACTCATTGGTTATCATCATGGAATGAGAAGCAAGTTGCCAAAAATTGAGACGCATATGTGGTTTAAAGAATTGGGAAATGAGAATCTTACTTTTATTTCAAGTAATATGCCGAATAATGACTCGTTTGTTTCTCTGGAGTTGACAATTATTAAACCAATTGCATAATCCGACTTGCTGAAGATTTATCTTAATTGATGCTCAAAGTTTTTTACTTAATGCAATTTTAAAATGTTCAATGTTACTGTCTCTACTTCTATAATGTATTTTCTTAAATTGTGAACTGCTGTAGTGAGTTTGAAGAGCTTGAGGCTGTCCCAAGCATATCTGTCATTGAAGGTCCCTTGGAGCCATCACCAACTGCTTCTGCGGCCACTGATGGTCATGAGGATTCTTCATTTGAGAACTACTTTAATGTAAGTACTCTTGACCTCTTATTCTTGTAATTAAACTGACACTAATTGCAAGTTCTGATACTTGTCAATTTACAGCAATTATGTATTCATTATTGATGTGGGAAACTGTTATCTTGTATCATAGATTATAATGAAATATCCTTATCCAAGTGATGTATCTAAACAAAAGGCTGTCAACTGTGATTAATATAATATAAGCAGTTTGTATAGTTCTATAACCAATAGAAAGGAATGATAGAATGTGATGAAATGACGTTAAGAAGAACTCAAGATTTTCGGGTCTATTATCAGCATCCTTGTGTTCCCTGTCATATCCGATTATGGATGAGCAATTGGAAAACTATAGTTGCTAGCATTTCCGTGTAGCAAGGCTGTCTACCAATTCATGGTGAGAGAATTTTGTAGATGTTCCAAGATATGAGCATAGATGGTGGTTAATGACATTTTTGTTTAGTTTCATTCTGTGCATATTTGGCCTTTCATGGTCCTAAAAGTGTGTTCTTGGCTGAATTCATCAATATATTGATGCAGATGGCTTTGAACGTTGGAAGTAGTGCACCTAATGTAGCAAGACAGCCCTCTGTTCCATTGTCCTCCCACATTCTAGCTGCTGCTTCCACTGCACCTTCAGCACAAGCACCAGCACTTTCTTTGTCACTAAACGCTACAATGGCCATGCACAACAGTCATGATCCAATAACTGGTGGCAATCGGATAACTAATCTTGTGAAACCCTCTACATTTTTTCCTCCCCCATCTTCATCTCCGTCACTGGTACCCCTTGTCTCTTCAACTTTACCTCCTGTTCCTGCTCCTGCTTCTGCTCCTGCTCTTCATCCTCTTTTAAATCTGCAACGTCCATATGGCACTCCAATGCTTCAACCCTTTCCGCCTCCCAACCCACCACCTTCTCTGACGCCTACCACTACTTCTCAACCATTGATTACCAGAGAAAAAGTCCGTGATGCACTTTCAATGCTTGTACAGGTAAGTTGTTCTTCTACTGTTTCTGAGGTGCTATGGTGTTAATGCCTGAAGTGTGAATCTTGCCTTATCTTAGGTATTGATCTTTTGTGGTATCTTTATGATTGACAATATGCTATGTGTTGGATAGTTGCTCTTTTGATAGGTACATATTCTAATGTTAGGAAATATTATCTTCGTTTTTTTATGTAGTTGCCACATCCTATGTATCCTAACATGAAATCTTACGTTGAAGAAGATATAGAACTTGTCATCAATGTGTTACATGTTACGAACCTCATATGGGGATTACTATGTTCTGTTGTATGAGGTACAATCTAGAAAATTTCTCAAGGATGCCTAATCGAGATAGTTGTGGTCCTTTGAACTGTTCTCGCCTACAATTGAGATTTGTACGTTGTCGAAATTGTAATTTAGACATGCAACTTAACTATGCTTATTTTAATTCCCCACAACGGATTCTTCATGCATGTTTGTTTTAAATATCTTCTTAATGACCCATTCGCTTCTTTACAAATATCTTTGCACTTGAAAATGCCCTTGCTTCCCTTACCTAATGTTACAGGTGTAGTTGCATGAATTTTTTTACGTAATCGTCTGTAGTTCTGCTAGTAGTGCAAATTTGCTTTGTTGCCTAGGTGCTAGGCGCTGTGATCTTTATGCAATTGCTTGGTGTTGATTAGTAATTGCCGATGTCGTTTGTACTGACATTGTCATGTCACTCACTGTTCTGATAGGATGACCAATTCGTTGACATGTTTCATCAAGCGCTGCTGAGGTTGCATCATTCATGAGATACTGAAGAGGAATAGTGTTTGCTGGTGTAATGTGGTACAAAGTGCTTGTAGTATCAGTTCTTTGTACAGTATATGCTCCTTTAAAATGACAGAATCATAAAATATATATTTTGGGAGCCTGTTAATTTGTTAATAAAGATCCTAGCTAAATTTTTACTTTAATAATAATACATATAAAGGTTTTTAAGATATGATATTCTGCCTAATATGGATATAATATTTTCTAATAAGAATATTTTGAATTTAAAAAGAATCATTGTCTTGCAAAGTTATAATACCATTGCAAGTTACTTTTGGATGGCTAAAACTTAATAACTTTATACATGGTAGGTATGTTGTTCTAAATACATGGATAATTAATTTTAAAGTGCTTTAATTTTTATTTGAATGATTAACTTTTTAAAATTGTAACAATTTAATTCAAAATATTAAATTTTAGATAGATATTCACGTAGTATTTAATAAATACGTCGCAGTATTAAAAATAATTTTTTGAACTGAATTGAATTGAAAAAATATTAAAAGATTTTCAATTACTATTTAACTCTTATTAATAAGATACTTAACAAAAATATTTCATTGCTTTGCACGGATATATATGCATATGAAAAATCAAAATATTATGGTTAAAATTCTGAAATTAGAAATACATAAATATGTATTCATTTTTCATTTACCACAATAAAAAGCAGTTATTTACTAAACATTTAAAATATTTTGAACTAAATAGTTTACATCCTTTTCCAATCGACCATGTCACCGTAAATAGCCAACGAAGTCGAACCGCCAAACCATACAGAGCCTCAAAGTTTCCGATATAAGGAAATATCGGAAGTGAAGCCCTCAGGTGTTAGGTCTCCGGTTCTTATTTGGAGCCACAAAATAGTTGCGTAAAGCAAATTATAAGTGACTGCAAACTTTCTTTCCCCTTTCTTTCTCTCTCACACGTAAATGGCGGCGTTTAGAAGAATAGCAGGCAAGAGCTGTAGTATCATACCAAGAAGCTCTGTCCTTCATCCTCCAGCCCGAACCATTGTCACTAAGCTCTTCGTTGGAGGTATCTCTTCCTCTTACTTTCCACCTTATCAGTTCGCATTTATTATTACTTCCTTTTGTTATCAGTTTGTTCTGTCCAATTCCTGCTGGCGCTCTAGAGAATCTAGAAATGTTCACCAAGAGCAATAGCTTAATGCCCATCTCGGTGTTTCATCGATTGGTTTGTTGCTTGATCATTTGTTTACAAGCTCTGGAAAGTGTTTGTTGAAATGTCTATTCCAAAGCTCCCTTATTAACTTCTGTACCTATCGCTGTATACTTGATTATTTGATACTGCTTGCTGGTGGGTAACTTTTACTTCCCAACTTGTTGCCCTTTCATTCTGTTCACAAGTTTGCTTCAGATATGTCATTTTTCAAATAAAATGATAAGATTTAGTCTTAAGGTTACATTTTGCAGTTATTGGTCCATTTTGAGCATAGTTTTCTGATCTTGAAAATGAGAAGCATTTTTAGAACTATGACATTGTGTACAACATATCAACTTTCCACCGTATTTTGGCCTTCATCTTTATTCGTAAGTGGCTAAAATTTCTATGTGTTGCATAATCAAGACTGTTAGAGTAGTTTAATGGAAATTTTATGATCTGTCTTACGAAGTTCCTAATTGCAGAAAAATGTTTTCTTACATTGCAGCGTAAACTGCAAAGATAGTCCAAGCATAATCAGATACCCAACTAAACCTAGCAATCTTCAAGTGTACAGTTTGTATCCACTGTGCTTGTGCATTGGTTGATCATGCATTTGTTAGAATGGAAAGCAACTTAATACTCTTTTTATTGTTTCTGGATAGATTCTAGTATTATTGTTGAGAAAAAGAAGGGCTGATGCTTACTTTAACAAAATGTGGTGTTCTCTTTTCAAAAAGTTGCACTACGTAGCAGATGTTAACCACTATAGAGGCAGTCTCTTGATGGTTAGCTTATGGTGTTTACTTCTGAATTTATGCGCCAAAACCTTTGATATTACCATTCTGCTATCAACTTCTTTACGTAACTCAGTTGGCTTAGATATATGGCCCAATACCTAAAATACCATCCACTTGCTGTCTTTGCAGGGTTGTCATTTTACACCTCAGAGCACGGACTTAAAGAAGCATTTTCTCCGTACGGTCAAGTTGTTGAAGGTACTTTCACTTTTATATCGTCATCAAACTTCGTAAGCCTTCTTCTCTAGATTTCCATATTTGAGCAACTGTATGGTTTTATTTTCCCTTCATTTTCAGCTAAAATTGTTGCGGATAGAGTTTCTGATAGATCAAAAGGTTTTGGTTTCATAACTTTTGCATCCGAAGATGAAGCTGACAGAGCACTATCCGAAATGAATGGCAAGGTAATTGTCTTGCCCTTTCTTTTTTTCTTCTTTTATTTATTTGACTCAATAACTCAGGAATGAAAGAGCTATCTTGCAGGAGCTGAATGGACGAGTTATCTTTGTGGATTATGCAAAGCCTAAAATGAGTTTTGGTAGTGGAATTCCAATTGCTAGAGGACCTCCTGAGCCCGCATCCAGGACTGAATAATGAAGGTACAAGATACTAACCAGAAGAATTATATGTAGGCGTTTGTATACTTAATGCTTTGCTTGTTGCAAAGATTAAAAGTGATTTATGTAAAGCATAAGACTGACTACAGATATCTGCTTGGTTGGCAAACCTAGAAATCTTATTGGGTATTGGCTTTAAGAAAGTTTGATAGCTGGCAAGATTCTGAGTATTCTTACCGTTGATTTAGCAAAGTCATGACACTGGAAAATTCGTGATTGTGTCTTTATCACTTCTCACTAGGCTTAGTTTTTGTAGAGGCCTGGAGGTGCAACATTCCTTAATCTGCACGTGCATTCCATTGCGGCTAACCACTAGTTTCGAATGTATTACTTCTCATTTGGTAATGATGAAAATCTGAAATGTTCGTAATTGGTCAGAAGTTAAGCAGTTGAGCTAGATTTATTAAGAACGGGCTAGCCTGAAGGGTAATCTTTTGCACAGTGGAATTGTAAAATTTGTGTTGTTTCTCCTAAAGAAAATCAGGAGCCAAGGCCCAATTGTAGACTTTCCTGTGTACTTTTACGCACAGGGTATTCAACCATTTGTCAATTCTTTATGTTAGCCCCACCAAATTCGAAAAGAACCTAGGTGATGTAACTATGAAAGTCGCCCTACACATGCCAACGCCTCCACTCCACACTATAATGCCCTTTCTTCCAGATTTTTGGGGAGGACATCAAAGGATACTCTACAAACAATTAGGTTTAATGTCTTGGATGTTGAGAAATTGAAAGTAACTGGCATATGTTAATAGCCCTTAAAGGTTCTTTGTTGGTCCCAATCACTTAAGCTTCTTCTTTTTTTTTTTTTACAATCTTTTTTTTTTAAAGCTTCTTCTTTGAATCTTTTTTGTTTGCAATTGCCTATTTTACTATTTGCATTAGATCTTCAGGTCACATATGAAGCTTTGGCATAATCGTTGATCCTCTCTCCTGAAGCCAGCTTTCTACGTGCATTAACTAGAAAATTATGTGTACCAGAACCAGAACCGCCCGTCAACATTGTAATGCTCTTAATTGTCCCTACTCCCCAGCCAATAACATTCCCACAAAGGGAAAGCCCCTTCCTGAAGACAAGCCTTATTAAGCTGTACCATTAATTAGACATCCCTATGACGAACAACCACCATATTTGTTCATTGGTCTCTGCTTTCCTCTCCTTACACTGATACATTAATAACTGGAACTTAATGTCACCACCAACAAATTTTTTCTGACACGTCAAGAGTACAAGAAGTTGCAAATGAAGAGTCCAAGAGAAGCAAAGAGCAAGACCCCAAAGGCAACACACACCGTATCTAACCTCCCTTCGCTCCTCATCTGTCTCTCTTTCCTCTGTCTTTTCAGCTCCACAAACTCCTCGTACCTTCGCCTTGCTTCCTCTTCTCTAATGCCTCTTCTTCCCTTTTTACCCTCCAGCGCCCTCTGCAAAATCTCCAAGCTGTGCTTCCCGCTCAAAAACATCCTTTCCGTGTCCTCCACCTGCAAGCTCACTTCCCTCACGTGCATTCCCCCTCCCCCCCACGTGACTAGTATCCCACAGTTCGCAAACTCCGATGTCGATCCTCTCTCCCCTCCCACAATCGCCGAGAATCGCGCGTGCACGTCACCGCTCAGCCAGTGCCTCTGCACCATCACGGGCTTGTGACTCGACAGGTTCACCGCTCGCTTTCCGGCGGGGTCTACCAAAATCCAGCTCAACGTCAGCTCCTCCGCCAGCTCCTGGCAGCAGTTCTCTGTCTTCGGCTGAGGCACCGGCGTCGGACACGTGTCCTTTGGCTCAAGCATGTCAATTCTAAACGGCGCACATCGGAACCACTCTGACGCCGTCTCGGTCTCAACAACCTTCGTGAAAATGAGCTTGTTGCGGTAGTGAATATCGACGGCGGAGATTATCTCTGACGGAGGGTCATGATCAGAGGACAGTGTAGATTTTGTACGGGAGGTGTCGACCAGAGGGAAGGAGTCGGCGAAGAAAGAGCGAGGCCCGTCGGGGAAAGTGGAGATGACGTGACGCAGACGTGGATCATCGGTGGAGGGCCACATGGAGCGACAGAGGGTAGCCCACAGTTCTTGGTCGGAGGCTACTGAGTTGAGCTCCGTGGAAGCGCACGCGGCGGAGGCAAGGGTAGGGCCGTCGAGGCGGGTTAGTATGTGTGTTCGGACAATGTCCGGGTGAATGGTTGAGGAGAGGGGTAATTGTGGCCGCGGATGATGGTCGTGGGATTGAGCCATGAATTAGTTGGAGCGTTTCACGCTTGTACAAGTGATAACTGATAACGGAGTCCGAATTGTTAGTTGACACCTGCAAGAGAAGTGAAATTTATATAGGGAGTTTATGGACTGAATTGTTCTTAAATTGCCATTGACAGCAACTACTAGCATCGTACTTAAATTATTATTAATTATTACTTATTTGAAAAACCATATCCAAATCCAAAGAGCCAGCCCTTGGAACAAAAGAGGTGAGTCCGTGCAGGACCTGCATCTGGACCGGTCGTTCGGTTTGACTCGATTGTCTTGCGTAGTTTGTTACCTTTGTTGTAGTTACTTCTTAAATAAATAAATTTATATATTTATCTTGAAATAAAATAAAAATAATATACACAAACCTTCCTTATGATTTTACTTATTTTATAAATATTTTTATCATTGTATTTTGTAAAAGATTTATAATGATAAATGTTCAAGAATATGTAATACTATTTCAATAAAATATATATGCGGTTGTTTATGGCATACATGATCAAGTTTT
>JANIHZ010000005.1:62793298-62804665 GCA_027478365.1 Erythroxylum rufum | reverse complement strand
CATGATCAAGTTTTATGAATTATATTTAATAAAAGCACTTAAATTAAAATAAAATAAAATTTATAAAGAAGATTTGTATCTTCTTATAGAGAGAGACAAATAGCGAGGGAGGGAGAATAAATTGTGTATGCTCACTCTTTACTCTATTTATAAATTGATAAATGATTAAATTCACATAAAATAATTATAAAATTAATATAATAATAATAAAGGCGAGTCAGAAAACAGAAACAAAAATCATTTATAAACGTCTTGTTTTGTTACAGGTTAAGAATAATTGTTTACAAATATTATTCAAGGTCAAGAAGAGTTCTCAAAAAGTACTTTAAGCAATTTCTATCAATTGCAACAATTATAAACCATACAACTTAAAAATTTTCTCTCTTGCTGGTATTAAAGAACTAAGGTTCAATATGGTTTATATAATTGACATCTACTAAGGCTCAATATGTTTATATAATTGACATATGCATTTTATAATCTCTTAACTTTTAGCAACTCTCTAGTAAGTTAATGATTCTTTCCATAACTCATTCATGATCTATTTATATCTAAAACTAATATAAACAATCATTAAACTCATAGAATAGTTATTACAATAGCTAAATTTTGAGCTTGTTCGGTGGGTTAATTACCCCCTTAGCTTGGTACACAACCACTTGTTACGCATCAATTAGCGAGACCCTTAAATGGACAAAAATTCCTTTTCGATAACTTTTCAAATAAACCATCGACTAGTGGATTATAACTATTCAACTAGCCATTGAACAATACTTTGATTAGTAAATAATGCAATCAATGAACAATGCCCAGACAATAAATAGTTCAATTTATGAGGAGTCTAAGACAATACATATTAACTAAACAAACTCACTTGATAAAAATTTGATCCCAAATTATTACAAAATTTTGAGATGAAAACAAACTTACTTGATAAAAGTTTGATTCAAAATTATCACAAAAGTTCACAAAATTTTGCTTAAAGATAAAGATATTTCTTCGAAACTTGAAATAAAATTTCTCTCGATTATAAAAAGATTTACATATTTTACCGTACATATATATATGATCATATAATGATTGATTCTCTAATTCGTTGAAATGATCAAATATGATTATAAGAAAGATTACAATAATTTGTTAAATAAAGATTTTGATTGTTTCTCCTCGTTTTCAGCTCTTCATTTTAATTCCTTGGAAACTCTATTAAGTTGCATATTTGCTTGACTTTGCTCATTTTCTTCTTATTATGATTGTGCAAATTATTTAGTTGACTCATTTTGTTCTTATATTAAACTCCATCTTTTATATATTACTTAATTTATTATAATAAATCTACTAATATCATCAAAATTAAATTTATTAATAGCAATGCATTTTGTTATTTTCAAAACTATGATATAGGATCTCATTACCTCCTCTTATGTACCACTAATGGTTACCTCCTCTTCATTTTCACTTGATTCAACAATTGGTGACTTTAGATGATTGTGTGTGTGTGTGTGTGTGTGTGCGCGCGCGCGCGCGTGTGTCTAAGATTACCACAAAAATAATAACTCACATGATTTGAATTGAAAGTGTTAGTTTAAGGTGAAAAATACGTATAAAACATAGCTCATATCCATTTTAGGTATTCTTTAGGTATAATGGTAATTGGGACTTCTACTTTGGATATGTAGGAGGTATGAAGCTCTTCTTTTGTGACAATAGGGTCTCACAAATGAATTATCTAATAGTATATTAATTTGATGAAAATTTATTCTACATTGATTATGAACATGTGCCTCTTATTCGTATAATATGCTATATGATTGTGAACAATTTCCAAGTGTTTGTATAGTGGCCTATAATGATTGTGAGCATATTTCATGCCATTTTAATGATAAAGAGACATATTTGAATTAAAAAGATGTTGCATGCTCTTTTGGTAGGATTTGATTCTCTACTTTCGTAATCATTTGTATCCTTTTAGATGATCTCTTCTTAAATTGATTATTCTTCATCTTCTTACTAGATTCTTGATTATCATCTAGATTCTCATATCATAAGTAATATTAATATCATTAATACTAATATCATTGTGATAATCATTAACATATGTAAGATCAAGAGTGTTCCAAATATCATGAGCATTTTGACACCTTGAAATTTTAAATATCAACTTTTTATCTAATATAGAAAGTAAAATGTGCATTATCTTTAGTAAAATGAGCCAATTGTCATTCTTATTCCATTTATTATCTCCTATAATCTCTCGTAATTCAAAATCTCCAACCATGACAAAGAGTTTCATGCTAATTCTTTAAAACAAGTAATCATTTTCATTTAAAAGGAGCAATATCAATATATTAACCCCTTTGGCTAAAAAATGTTGAAAGTTGTGTTAAAACAATCTTTTCTCAAAATTTACTAGAAATCTATATGTAAAGAATGAAACTTACTATATTATTAATTGTTGGTTCCTTAGTGGCATAAGAAAGGGGAGTGAATTGTGTATGTTCACTCTTTGTCCTATCTCTAAACCAATAAAAGTTTACGACAAATTCATGTGGAATAATTAAAAAATAGTAAAAAAATAAGGAAAAGAGATATAAAAATTAATTTATAATAGTTTCACTATACAACGCTTGACTTATATCCACTCTTTAAGCTTTACTTAAACTTTACAATCTTCTTTTTTCCAATGGATGAAGAGAACATTCCACGCATCTTTTTTTATTACAATGAAAGGAGAATCTTTATTAAGATCTTACTTTGTCATAGATAAAGAGTAACTCTTTATAAATTTTGATCAAGTTTAAGATAAATCCTCACACAAAATATATTTCAAGTAACTTCTCTAATCATAATAATTGCACAACCATACAACTCAAAAGCTCCCTTTTTTTTCTCATACCAATAAATTGAGATTTAATATGATTTATGCAATGCACACATACACTCTTTAACCTTTCAAGGCTCTTAGCAACACCTTAGTATCATGTCAAAGATTCTTTCTACAACTTATTTATGGTCTATTTATACCAAAAACAAACTTAAATGATTGTTAACCAAATTAGTAGTTAAAACAATTAGTTTTTAGACATGTTCAACTAGTTGATGGTAATCTTTGACAAAGTTCCCTCTTATTAACCTTTTAAATAGACAATTGGTTAGTCGATCATAACCCTTTAACTAGCCATTGCAAATTGCTCCAATCGTTGAGTAGTATTTGAATAGTTAATGATCTTTCTTATATATTTCTAAATAGTACTTACTAAATCATTCAAACTTAAGTTTTCAATCCTTCAAGTTCTTTTAAAGATTAAAATACAATGGTTTGATAAAAAATTGATTCAAAATTATTATAGAAGTTCACCTAATTACGTTTGAAAATTAATAGATTTTTCTAAAGATCAAAAAGAGTTTTATCTTGATCATAAAATATTTTCTGAATTATGTCTTACTTATAAATGATTATGCAATGAATGAACCTCCAATTTATTGAAATGACTAAGATAAGGTTACAAGGAAAATTATAATGATTTATAAAATCTTGGTGTGCTTGATTTTTCCTTATTTTTGGTTCTTCACTTAATTTCCTTGAAGCTCTCTTAAAGTTGAAAATGTGCTCCGCTTTGATTTTTTTTTCATCCTTTAACAACTCATTTTTTATTTAGTTGGTTTCTTTACTAACTTTGCTTAAGTTCATCTTTGACATATTACTTAATTTCATTATAATAAATCTATTAATATCACCAAAAGTAAATTCACAATGGTAATATATTTTATTATCTTCAAAATTATAAGTTAAGAAATTACTTAGTCCAACAGTTTGACAATTTATTTTTTCCATCTTTGTCAACCTAAATTTGCATTGATTTAAGTATTCCAATTTCATCATTGACAATTTACATTATATAGAATTTATTTGAAGATATAAAAAATGGATATTGCCACTTTTTGTTTGTGATTATCAATAATCTTAAATTATTTTGAAGATCAATTTTAAGTGTTTGATAAAATGTGTTAATTTTTATCCTATTATGAACTTTAAACATGAACCTTTTATGCATAAGAAACTAGTTTATGTGTAATTAATACAATATGTTGTGATAA
This sequence comes from Erythroxylum rufum, assembly GCA_027478365.1. NCBI lineage: Eukaryota > Viridiplantae > Streptophyta > Magnoliopsida > Malpighiales > Erythroxylaceae > Erythroxylum > Erythroxylum rufum. The sequence continues at coordinate 62,800,567 of JANIHZ010000005.1, read as the reverse complement.
TCCCGAGTATTGATTATCAGGATCGAAAATTTTAACGAACTTATTAGCAATTAACATTTGTATATTTAGTTTCTCAAAGCACCATGATTCTCCGAACAAATTAGATTTCAAAACCAGTTTAATATGTAGAATGATTTATTTTATTTTTAACTTCTAAAAGGGAGCAGTCAAAAGAGAGATTAAAAAAAAAAGGGGGCTCGTGAAGATAAAATGACCTTTTAGCAAGAAACTAACCGTGCCTTGCATTACTTAAATGCCTTGAAATTGGATTGAAAAGTTCAAGATTGTGACTTCAATTTAATTAAGGAAATCCACACCCCCTGCTGTTTGATTTTTGTTTTATTACTTACATTGTGTTGAACACAAGATAAATACTGATGATTAATGAAGAAAAAGTAGGAGAAAAAGAAAATTGGACCCACTTTTTTTTAATTAAGTAATATAATATCATTGATTAACTTAACTTTCATACCAAAGTCACTTTCATTGAGAAAATAATTGTATATCAGAACTAAATACGTTTAGTATGTCATACAGATTGAAGAAAACGTTGGTCCATGCATCCAGTCCAGTTAATTAGGAACACGTCTCTTCTTTTCCCTTTCATTTAATAGATCTTTGTTGTTGTTTGATGAATATAAGATTACATTCTTAACTCCTAAGTTGAGTAATATCATTTTTTAAAAGATCTAATTTAGAGATTAATCTGCCTGAATAGTTATACACATGTACATAAACACGGCACAAAGACGACCATCTCACAAAGTCATAAATGCTGAATTAACAACGAATAAGTTCATTATGCTCGCTTTTCCATTAAAAAGTATATTTTAGATATTCAACTTAGTGACAAAATACAATTTAATTGAGTAAAAAATTATATTTTTATGAAAATACATTTAATTGAGTGGCAAAATTTGAACTTGATAATAGTATTTAATGGTATTGAAAAATTGTAATACCAAACAGTTCCATGATATTGAACATGTTGTAATTCATATGTTAACTACTAATTGAATAATTCTTTATAGTAAACTTAACTGTCAACTGATTAGCCTAGTATGAATAAAAAAAACCTTTGAGCAAGTGGATGACGCCATTATGAGCCACAAGTATGAACCCCACAGCATCGGCGGTTCACGTATACCAAATGGAACTAATGCAGCTTTAGAGGTTATATATATATCTATACATATATTGACGTGAACATTTTTGTATCTTAATGTAATGAAAAGATTAGAACATTGACGTTAGCATAGATGTTAATTTATTAAGGTGATCTAATCCTTATTATAAATATAGTATTCAGTAATTAAAAAGTCTTGGGATTTTGAATATATATTGTTTGGTAAGAATTGATATAATCTGTAATTGACCTGTTGGAACTTTGTTAATGTTTATATGTTCCAAGGGCTAAATCCATTAAAAGTAACGTGTGAAATCCATTTGTCTCCTCACCTACCATTGTTAATTTTAAGTGGCAGAATATGTAATAGACAGGAACTTGAATATAAGTGTGTAGATAAGCGGCAACTTACAGTTAGATTAATGAAGTTAAATACTTAATTAGAATCATCATATGTCACGCACATAAATTGGTCAAATAATTTATGTTAAATGAAAATTAATAACCCGTAAGGCACGCAGTTCATGAAAAAGAAAGTATAAATAAATAAAAAAGATATTAGGCAGTGCATTTCTTTGTATCAATTATGCTAATACACTCGTGGGCAGTGCATTTTAATGATACTTTATATAATACGGCACATAAGGGTATGTTCAGACAAGTTTGTGTCAATTAAGAATAAACTTCCTAACCTGATATCTAAATAAAGAGACGCATATAGAATATAATGTACTTTGAAGAGTTAACTTTCCATTATTCTCTTTTAATAATAAAATCTAGATTCGTGAAAATGATATGAAGATGGTAGTCTCTTAAGCAGCAACGGAAACTCCAATATTAGGTTGTAGATTAATCAGCAATTAGATGTTAGCAAGTTATAGCAGGCCGGACCTTTTGGAATCAGTCAAGAATTGGCTGCAACGCAATTGTCACTAAAATGTGGAACATCCTTTGCATGGAGATTTGATTGATTAGTAGACAGATATATATATCATGATCTTCGTTTTCAGTTAGAACAGGACTCAGGTCGCTCTTAGGAGTCCTTGTGCATGGAATATCGTGTCTGAAAGTTCATCTTTACTTGACGATTTATTTGATTCAAAACGTGTGGTGGGAGATAATTGGTGAACAACAAATTGGAATGTCTTGTCAAGCTTCCAACAGCTACTACTGATTTTTGATTGGTCTGTGGACAAAACCTGTGATTCAATTCTGTACATTGTTTGTTTATGTGGCCATTTGAACATGACAGGTGACTCAAAATGAGCTGATTATTCCGCCCTTTGTCCGCACAAAATTCAATGTAATTGTACCAAAAGTTCACACCTGGTGATGATCCTACCAGAAATTATATGGTCAAGAATTAGAAGAAAATCGGATGGTCTGAAAGAGACTCGTATCCGTTTACTGTTCACAGACGTTTGTATAAATCAATAATGGAGCAATCCTAGATTTCCTCTTGATTAGGACTAATGCATACTCAAAATCATGAATTGTCTTTTCAACCAATTCAAACATAATCTGAGACCAAAAGAGGCAAGAGAGTCAATTTTTTTCTTGCACAGTCCATAGGTGAATAAATGTGTCAATAATTATAATTAGTCATATAATTAAATATTAGATCGACACAAATTTAACTTTGTTTACAAATTTTGAATAGGTTAGGAGTTTTATGCAATATTTTAGATATTTTATAAGAAAATATTTAAATTTGTTTGCAAATAATAATATTAAAGAAAAAGCTGTGACAAGTAGTTTATAGTCCCTAAAATTCATACAATAATGACAAAATTAATCATTAGAGTAGTTAATTTTAATATATTATTATAACAAGAAATAATTATCATTAATTTGTTATATTTATATTGACAATAACTTTTATAACAAAAAGTTGATAATCAAGTGACAACTCTTGTCGTCAAAATTACGATTAGTAGTGAACATAGTGATAGTTTCGTTTTTGTGATAATATTAGATAGACAATAACTAATTGAATTTTTATTGAAAATATTTTTCGTCACAAAAAGTAAAATATTGTGTGACGGTAAACCGTTTTGTCAAAGTAAGAGAAAAATATTAGTGACTAAACTATATTTTGTCACAACAAATAAAAAATATTAGTGATTAACATATGTTTTGTCATAATTATAATTCATTTATGCCAAAATTACTTTGGCGCCAAATTGCATATGCTTTTAGTGACAGAACTTAGTGATAAATGAAAAATTGACACTATTAATATATTAATAGTGACAATTTAATTGTGAAAGATGCTAAATTGTCACAACTACCATTGTATTAGTGACAAAAAAAAATCATTACAGTTAATCCAAACAATAGTTCCAATCAATTGTTTAGTTACAAAAAATCTCATATCTGTGATGAAATGATAGTTATTCACAAAAAAATTGTTACTAAATGTGTGAACTCTTGTAATGAGATGTACCAACGTAGAAAATGGAAGATAAAATATTATAAACATACTTGGTAATTATTTGAAGTTAGACAAATTGATAGAAAACACATTGGTTACAATATTGTTTTGTTGAATCAATATAGCATTATCATCAACAAAATTCGTGTCGCTTATCTATAGTTGTAATGAAAACAACTTTGTTAGTCATTAAAGCCAATAATAAGTAATATAAAACTGAAAACTGATATACTTGTGAAGTTGCCTCTATTCTAACCTGATAAACATAATGATAAACATGAGTTACTGTATGTTTATAAAATTGTATTCATATGATTAAAGTAAGGTGTAAACACTATGAAAAAGGCTCAACATGTTGAGTTTGAGGTGTGCTTGCCCCTTCTAACTCAATTTGCTTGGATTTTTCATTTTCTTCGGCTCATCTTGTTTTTTCTTTTTTTTTTTTACAATTTTATGTCTACTAGGTATAAATCGTTTAGGTGGAGGATGTATGAACTCTGCATCACTTGAAGGCCAAAAAATTTCACCTTTAATTTGTTGTAACAAATGTTTATATAAACTCATGAATCGACCCTTCTGATAGCACGAATCAATGAATATCTCAACCTTTTCTCTTGAGAGATGGATTACACTAATTACATGCTTGTATGGGTATCCGTATAGGTCCTATGCTCAATAGTTACATGTTTGTTATCTACTAATCCTTACAATATTCTTCCCATCACCCTTTGAAACTTCATAAGCACCATCTCCATTTTATACAATTCTTCACTTTATTGCTTCTTTTTTGTCCCTCTCTAACTTCGTCATTATATTTGGTGCAATATCTAACTTCTACTCAACTACAAAATGTCTCCTCTCAACACGCCTCCTTATAACCATTATTCTAATTGTCTCAAGCATTCTAATCACTAACCTATCTCTTGTTGGTAGTACTCAACCGTTAAAGGTTTCATTCATGTTGTTGTCAACAATTAGACATTTACTTTTAAAGGATCAATAACATCTAGCCTACCTCTCTTTAGGATATTCAAATAATGTTGCAATACATCCAAGGCTTATTTTTTCAAGCCTCTTCAGTTGCTCATTGAAATCTTCAACATAAGTTGACCAAGCATAATTCCAAAACTACTTTTTGAGGTCCTTTCCCTTCCAATTTCCATGCCAATTATGATACATATTTCTTGCACACTTTCTTTGATCTGTATTAGACAAAGTTTCCTCAACAACGCTAACTAATCCCTAAAAAAATTAAAAAGATATTACTTACTATTTCATATAATGATTTCAATTGTAAGTACATTAACATACCTTCTGCATATCAGATATAACTATAATTCCTTCACCATCTTCCAATTCCAAATTAAATGATAACAAATTCATGAACCAAGTCTATGAATGTGTGTTTTCCACCTCTATAATTGCCCAGGCCAATGTAAACATTCCTCCATCACCATCCCTACCAACTGCGATTAACAGTTGGCCTTGGAATTCTGTCTTTAGGAAGCATCCATTAATCTCAGAAATTGGTCTTAAATGATTCCACACTCTTTTCATTGCATTAAAACAAATATACAATATTTTGAACTATAAGAAAATAAAAAGAAGTATTGATATACTACATAACATAACATAATGAAGTATGAATATACTATATAACATAACATACCTGTAGTAATGAACTCTCTTGATTTCTCGTTAATTGTAACTCAATTGTTAATTGAGGATTGCTTCTCTTCAACTTATATACAAAGCCTTGCAACTTCTCATATTCAACAATAGAATTTGTTGCTCTCTCTTTCCGCAATCTCTTATTTGCTCTTCTACACATGCTTGAATTAACAAAAATATTAAGCTTCTCTTTGCATTCTTCCACCATATTAGGCTTTTACAACATTTTATCCTTGAAGTGTCTCATCAAGAATTTGGCAATAATTAATTTTGGTTTGTTTGTTGTGAAATAAGTGTGATTAGGGTTATAAGTTTTAACCCTAAAACATCTCTCGTTCTTATTATATCTGGCATACAAAACCCATTGGCATCCATCAATACACATATACGTAATCCAATAACTCTCACACTTTTTTAACCTAACATTGTATCTGGTATATACTGCATAATCGGCAACAGTATCATTAAATTCTTTTGCAGTTCCGTATTCCATTCCTAATCTTCACTTATATTCAAGCTCTGTAGGATTATACCTAACATTTCAACTGGATGATGGTCATTTGGAATGTTTACATAGAATTTTGATTGAAATTATCTACTGTGTTCCTCCAAATTCTCATCCATTTGTGCATCCTGTTCCTTTAATTTTTCGTTCACATTTGAAACTTATTCCTCCAAATTCTCATCAATTTGTGCAACCTATTCCTCCAAATTCTCATCCATTTATGCACCCTACCCCTCCACATTCTCATCCATATTAACACACCCTATTCATCATCATCAAGAGCATGGATAGTTGTTTGTACATGATGAGTTACATATACATCAATAATCCCATATATTTGCTTAAGGTTTGCTAGCCTAATACAACTTTCATTTGAGTCTATAACTCTCAGTGACTCCTTAAAGTTTAAACCAGGTTTTCTATTATATGCCTTATCAATTTGATCATACCCTAACTCCAATCCCACTTAAATATTTGCCTATTACTATCATAGTCAACATCCACATTGTCAAATGTATATGCCTACCAACATATCTGAATTTAGGCTCCAACATGAAATTTTCACTACGAAAAAACCTTATACTTCCATATTAAGCCATTAAAACTTTATGTATAAGCATACATTCAAGTTAAAATAAAAATGCATTGTAATGATCATTACATTATAAAAACTAAGAAACCATTATTAAGTGATACATCTAACTAAAAGTTAAAGCCAACATGAATGCGTTCTAAGATAAAGTTGACTAGAGTAAAATGGATGGAGAATACAATTTTTGTTAAATGAATTGTACATTTTTTATTATATGCATTGTACATATTTTGCTACCTGTTCAGTATATGTCCTATTTTATACTTTGTCACATGAATTGGTCTGTTTGGAACCACTATACATACTTTGTTACATGTATTGGTATTATTGTTACCAACTTTTTACAAAAAGCATTACATGCTTTATAGAATGAAAGTTAATAAGAAAGTAAGCATTAGGTTATTTAGTGGTGTGCATTTCATATAAGCACAACAACAAAACTATTTTTTAGCTATGTTTTTTGCGACAATTTGAAAATCATAGCTAAAAGTCAGTTTTTGTCGATGCTTTAGCAATTCTTCATCAAAAGTAAAGTTTTTGGTGATGTTTTACACTATTGTAGCAAAATTAAGGTATTTAGGATGGTTCGTAAGTTTCATCGTGAAATGTTTTAGTAATGGCGACGATTCTAGTAATCGTTGCAAAGAGTGGTACTTTTTGTGAGGAATTTTTAAAACGTGCAAAATTGCTATTAAAGATTTTAAGGTCCCGATGTTTTCCTATATTGTCGCTAAAGGTAGACATTTTGTGATGATTTAAATAAATCGTCGCAAAATGTTCAACTTTTTGCTACATTCTCTGTTTTTCATCACGAAATCTTAGACTTTTAGCGACAAATTATTTTAATTATCTCCCAAAGCTAATATTAAAGATTATATATCTTATGTATTTCTTAAGAGAATTTTGATGAATTATAATTGACATTTTTATGTTTTTTCATA
>JANIHZ010000005.1:62703299-62716338 GCA_027478365.1 Erythroxylum rufum | reverse complement strand
ATTATGATGTGTTTTATGTTATGCCTTGAAATATGTCATGGCATTTTTGTATAAATGAAAAGAAAGGAAAGAGCATGAAAAGTATGAAAGTATGATGAAATGATTTGAGCATTTAATAAAATGATTTTGAGCATGATTATGTGCTTCTGTTTGGGCAATAGTGTAACCATTCTGTTAGTCAAGTGCACGTTGACAAGAGCCTTTTCTCGGCTACCCATTTGTGGCATATGAGCTTCGAAAACAGACTCATTCTGTTCATGGTGTAAACTTCGGTTTCTCCATTCTGTTTTCATAGAACCCTCGAGCGATTTGTTTGTGCATTGCATATTCGATTTGTCAAGTATGATACATAATTGAATGTCATGTTTTGATGGATGAATCTTCATGAGATGTTATAAATGATGACATTTTGAATTATGAATTTTGAGCTAAAATTGCTAGATTAAATGGGATATATGTATATACTTTGTTACGTTTATAAATATGTATGTGTGCCTGAATTGTATGGCTCGTTGCCAATCGCTATAAATATATAAGCCATTGAGCTTCGCAGCTTACCCCATTACCTTCCACTCCGCAGGTGAAGTAAAAGCAAAGTAGCATTGATCCGTGTAAAGTTTGGCAAACACTAAGAATAGAAACTTTTGTAATTAAGTTAGTTCAGAAACTTTTGGTATTTAGAAATCATATTAAGCATAAGCATTCAATTGTATTATGTGTATTTTTTATTTTGTATAACCAAAGGGGTGGTTTTTGAAATGTAAAGATATTATGAAAACAAGCATTTTATTATGTAATGGGCCCAAGTGATTACTGAAACTCTGATATGTTCAATAATGTTTGCAACTTTTGTGACTAAAATTGTTTTAAATAAATCGGGCCGATTTAATTATCGATTTTTCCGCATGTTCGTTTATTGTTTAAGAAATTTGCAATGAGATTCGACCGTTTACTGACTCCGAATGTTGGGCTTTGGAAGCGGGGTCCATCACTATTATTATTGATATTGGTACTGCTCTTGTTGTTCAACTTTCTCCACCTATTGTCATCACAGTTCACATCCACCACTTCAATCTCACCACCTCCCAAGTCTTCACTATTTTCAACTTCACTATCATCTCCAAAAACCCTAACTCTCGCATCTTTTTTTTTTTTTAACTACATCCCTTTTACCATATCTTCCTTTTTCACCATCTTAACACTAATTAAATAATTTTTTGTTGATTCATTTAAACCAGGCATGTAACTTAGATTTTTACATGAACAACAATTTCATATTTATAAATATCTCGCTCACGAAAAACTAGAAATGGATGGAAAACAAGAACCTAAAAAGACAATAAACTAGAAAACTAGGAAAAGAGATACGACTTAATAGAAATTTTTTTCAATGGAATCAAAAAATACCAAAGTAGTTTTTCGAAAAATCACCAGGTGAAAAGTCTAAAATCAGTCACTTTTTACATGATAGAATAGGGGAAAGAAAAATTAGCAAATTTTTCAGTAAGATTTGGAGAAGAATAACTAACCCAAGAAAAATCTTACATTATGCATAGGTAAAAATCCACAAAAAAAGAAGCATATGAGAAAAGAAAAGAGTTAGGGACAACAAAATAGTTGTAAAAGAGAAAATATGGGAAGGTTTATAGGTATTGACTTTTTGGCGAATAAAATCTATTTTAAAAATATACAAAACATCCTTTTCATGTTTTAATGAAATTGTTGTGATTTTTTTATTTTAAAAAAAAAGAATCACAATAAGCCCTAGACAAATATGTTGTAATAACTTTTTTCTTTTTTAATAAAAATTACAACAAGAAACGAAATAAAAAAAAGAAACAGATAGCCTTGAGATGTAAATATTTTTTTTAACTGCTTCCTCATCTAATAATAACACGTTATTTAAAGGATTTTGTACAAAGCCAAAGTAAACCATTACAACCTTATTCAAGAATTCTAGAATGGTTGTCTTTGCATTACATTTATAGCCTCGTAAAGAAAGAAAGAAAAATATTTATAACAAACTTAATCAACAAAAAAAAGAAAAAAAAGAAAGAGGAAATAAAATAGAATTTTGGGCTCAACTCGGTCGAACTGTAGCCGAAAAGAAAATGTTAAGCGATCCTAAGATTGGACTTCAACTAGGTCTCCTCATGATTTCAACACGGACCAAGGCCTAAATGCCATCACTAGATTATCTGTATCCGTTGCTATCAATCTTTTCTCTATCACCGTATTGCTTCATCTGATTCCTCCTCCATTTTTGTTCTTTTTAGTTTTTACCATTCATCGCCAGACCTCTGAGTTTCTTCAGAGGTTGCCACCACTGATCCCTTGTGTGTTTTTAATCATAGTTGCCATCTTTAAGCTCTTATCTCAGTATCGCCATCATCTTCGAATGAGGCAAGCCATCCCCCATTTTCCAAGCTGAGGAGACCACGACGAGATCGGCTAGGGTAGCGCCGATAGTCGCAGGCTACAGAGGAAGTGCCAGATTTATCACTGAGGTTTCCATACATTTTTCATCGCCGAAGGAGTCGAAGTCGCAGCTCAGATAAGACATGGTTTGTTCCTGTTCGAGTCTTATTTCCACTGTTACTTTCTTTATTTTTGTTGTTTTGTTGACCGTTTATTGTCTGATTGAGTTATGATGAGTCGATGTTAATATTATGCCTCATTGAGCTGCCGGAACCTCTTTTCTTTAGTATTAATATATGGATTTTTTCTGGGTTTTTATATGATTTACCTTTGGCTGCCCTTGTCATTTCTATGTTCTAGGGTTGTTTTCCCTGACATTTCTGATTCTCCATTGCCTGCTCTTAGTTTTCCATTGTCATTTTTCATTCTAATGCCCGATGTTTTTTTCTTTTTGGTTTTTGTCCTTGAACCTGTATTGCTCATTTTTTTCCTGTCGTTTATGTGTCTCGTTCTTTCTCTGACATAGTTTTTATGCCGGCTCAAAATATGTGAGATGGGTTTATGGCCTTAAGCTCTCCTGGTTCTTATTTTCTCGATTATGTCTTGGCATTTCAGTTTTTCCTTTTCGGTCTTTCTATCATGTTTGATATACGTGTGGCTTGGTGATGAAATTGCCAATTTAAAACCATGTTTGAGTATTTGGAAATCAGCTTGTATTATGACATATTGTGTCTTACGGATCTTATGCCTGAATCCTTGGCTTGTGGTTGCTGAAGATAAAGTTTTAGTTTGTATGTCAATAACTGGTACTCCAATTATGGAACCAGAATAGTGAAGAAGGTGTCCAAACTTTTTGTAGAAGGAAATAGAACATTAACCTTTAAGCCAGACGTTTACAAAGATTGGAACTATTTACTCTTTAAGAAAAGTTGCACCCACCCCAAATGGAACTAATCAGTCAGAGAAAAGACAAGGACGGAAAGAGGAAGAAAGCAATTTCAGTTTTTAAGGTTGAACATGAACCCAACTTCTGTATAGTTGTACCAACAACAGAGAAATTGTGTTATGAAAATGAAAGATATATAAACTTGATAATAAGTGATGTCCACTTCATAAACTATAGTGTGTCAAATACAAAACTCCAGTGAAACTTCTGCAATAAATTCATCAAAAAAGTGATGGGAAGAAATAAAAACTTTTAACTTCTGCAATAAATTTACACAAAAATATTTGGAAGAAATAAGAATTTTACGAGTAACAGTAGAAAGAAAAACATTACAAGTATATTCCCACAGGTGCACACTTCAAGAAAACGAACCTTGTGTTCATTTGCAAAGCAGAGCCAATGAATCCCCTCTCGGCTTTGTACAGTCATTCTTTCCCCTTTTCCCTCATATTAAGCTTTTATTGTGGGCTGCCGTAGACCAAGAGGTTTGGTGCATTGTTACAAAGAAAGTTGGCCCAAATTGTGTTATTCACTTTTCTTGATGCAAAAAGAAAAATTTTGGAGTCCTTTTATTATTTTTTGGGTGATTCAAGTCTTTATTCTAACAAGTGAAGCTTCGACTTTGATTGGTCCTGGTTCATCCCATCACCATCTCTCACAAAGATTTTGTTGGACTAATGGTTCCTCCTTCTCAGTTGAACTATGCCAAGGTGACTTCATGGGGTTGGTTCCTTATCGTCGCTTGGTCAGTTTCTTTTATTGGCTTAGTTTTTGCTGCAATCGTATCAAAGCTTCTCCCATCTTCTGATAACCCTGTCATCTCTGCTATTCAAAATGATAGGTACTAAACTTGCCATTTGAAGTTCGGTTTGTTTTACTTTTATTATGCAATCATTTTACCTGAATCTAACTAGATATTGTTGGCTGATAGGATCAAGATCATTGTTTTCATTGGAAAACCTGTTACTTTGTCATGGGAGTTGATATGTTGAATTAGGTGATTCGCAAGATCTTCTATTATTAGGGCTTTAGTATAAAATACACAAATTTTGACTTAAGGTTTTTTAAAATTTTAAATAAATCAATAACGTTTGTTCATTTATCTGATCATCATCCTATAAATAAATCATAAACTTTTGGACATCCTTTAAGGTCAAACTATTTGGGCGTAGAAGTAATTAATCCCTTGATGCATTGTCCATTTATCTGATCATTATCCTTTAAGAATGGAGTTACATAGGTTTGAAAACATCTCTTCTGATTTTTGGTCTAGTTTTCCTGATCTGGCTTCCTCTCTGTATCAGGTATTATTGCTTTTTAGTGCCCTTGACGCTTCCCATCATAGTCATTGCTGTGTATTTCCATTGGCTTAGCATGAAGCTGTTCAAGCATGCTTGATGTGATACCTCCAAATCAATCACTTCGTGTCAAAAGCTTCAGTTGTTAGAATAAAGGGGAACAGATCTTCTGTTCCAGTTATGGTATTCCTATCATGTTCCTTTAAATCTCATCTATACATTTATGTGGACCTCACATAAATGTGTGGATGAGATTTAATGGAACATGGTCGGAACACCGTAACCGGAACAAAAAATTTCATGTGGAATAAAGACTCAAGTTACTCGGAAAATAATAAAAGATTTCAAATTTCTCTTTCTGCATCGAGAAGAGTGAGTAAGTCAAGTTTGGGCCAACTTTATTTACCTAACCTCTTGGTCTATGGCAGCCTATAATAGAAACTAATATGTGGAAAAAGGGGAGAATGACTGTAGAAAGCCGAGACGGCTTTGCAAATGAACACATGGTTCATTGTCTTTTTGTATGCACATGTTAATAGTTTTAGTTGTTGCTTCACTTATATGGAGTATATACATGTAATGCATTTCTTTCTACTATTCCTTGTGAAGTTTTTATTTCCTTCCCATCATTTTTGTTATGTGAATTTATTGTGGGGGTTTCACTTGGGTTTTGTATTTGATACACTATAGTATATCAAGCGCACATCCTTTATTGTAAAGTTTATTAATCTTTTATCTTCAGAACACATTTTCTCTGTTGCTGGTACAAATATACAAAATCGAGTTCATGTTCAATCTTAAAAAGTGAAATTGCTTTCTTCGTTTCTCTGTACTTCTCTTTTCTCTAATTGTTTAGTTCTGTTTGGGGTGGGTGCTGTTTTTCTTAGAGTAAATACGTCCATCTTCCGTAAACATCATGCTTTAAAGGTTAACGCTTTATTTCCTTCTAACAAAAAGGTTGGACGCCTTTTTCACTATTCTGGTTCTAATTTCCAATTATTATGTATGTGTCAGCAGTTCTGTATTTTGTATACTTTCATCACTGAACCAATTGCTCCCCTTTAATTAATTTTGGACATCTACTTATATGTTTCCAAAAAATGTCCCTTAAAAATCTATATATAATATGCAGCTAGAATTTGCACTTCTGATGTGAATTTGATATCAGTAATGGCAAACCCTTCAATTCAATCCGGTGTGTTGGTGACTTTAGAAGACCTGCATCCATCATCTTCTTTTCTCCGGCAAGGAGCCTCAGTTAGAGTCACTGGAAAGTAAGGCTTTTGGCCTCTGCCCTTCAAAGCTAGTATTCTTATTTGGTTCATATGTATATCTGTGGCTGCTGTGTCTTTCGTTTCTAAGGATGTGAATAACGTGATCTGGTTTCTCATTGAGGTTTTATTTGCAACATGAAGGTCTTTCAACGTCTTTCCTTTTCCTTTTGAAAAGAGAAGATTAGACATTTGCATTTATGTCAAGTAATCCAGCAAAGCTGTATGATAACAATCAAATCCCACAAAAAGTATAATTGTCTACTAGTTTGTAGCTCATTTCAAGGAGGTGTTTTAACTTTGGCACTGAGCTGAGCTTGAGAATAAAATGTTATACTGAAGTTGAAGTGAAACAGCGATAGTTTAGTTCTTTTATCTATGTGGAAAAGACTGTTTTACAGCCTATATATAGGTGTGCCAAGAAGAACCCGGGTTATTGAATGATGGTAGTACAAATTAGAGAAAGAGAAGAGGGTAGGAAAATAGAACTAGACTTGGAAGAATGGTGTTAAGAGAAGGCTAGAAATTAGAAGGGATTCAAGAAGGATTAAGAAGAAAAATTCAAATACTTCGAAACTGTCCTTTAAAAGATGTTTTCCCTTTATTTACCAATTCACTATTCAACTAATAACATGTCAGATGTATACAACTGCTAACTGAATACAGAAAGTTTCCTAACAATCCAACTGATTAACTACTTGTATACGTTACATTATATTTGCATTCCTCAGAAGGTGGTTCTTTTTCAGTCTCCCTATTAGTTGATAAAGTGGAATTTGGTACGAATGCATGTATTGGTTGGTAATTTGTTGTATTTTACCTCCTTAGAAGAAGTTGGTAAAACTGATGCTATGTAGTTAACATGTTTCTTATGACGATATCACTATTTCTTTTTGGTATAAAACACTGGTGATGAAGCATGGAGTGTTGTATTTGTAGTGTTTCAGCCAATTATCTTGAAAATGGTATTATGGCACGTTACATCACCTTGTTTTGTGGAATATTTACTCTTTTTAGAGTGTGTGCTGGAACAGAGAAAAGAAGACTGTATAATCAAAACCATCCTTAGGCTTGTGCCTCCACTTTCAAAGGAAAAGAAAAAAGAAAAGGACTCGGTTGTCTTGAGACCATAGGCCAAACACATCTGGAGTGTGGCATAATATACAATGCTATCCTGCTCTTATTACCTTAGATTTATTGTCACTATTTTGTCATAGCACTCCTTAACTAGATGTTGGATTTCAAAGAGGATGCAGTTTGTGGTTTTCTTCTTATAAGTGGAGACAGCTAGATGTTGGATTTCGCAGAGGATGCAGTTTGTGGTTTTCTTCTTATAAGTGGAGACTTTCTTCGACTTGTCATTGTCTTGTAATGTAGCATTTTGACATGAGAAAATAGTTACTTCTAAGGAAACAGTCTTACTCTTGCATATATTTGGGTTTGTGATATGAGCAGTAAGAAAACCTAGCTAATGAATAGGACATTTTCACCACTGACTGCCTATTTAAATATATGCTATTTCCTTTTATGATCTCAGGTTGCTATCTTTTATACAAATGTGTTCTGTTGTTTCCCCAGGCTACAGGAGTATACTGTGGAGACGGCCATAGCGATCATTTGTCATGGAAATGCCTCCCTAAAAATTGACACTCAACACCTCAGAGACCTTAGCTTTAGAATTGGCTCTATCTACCAATTCATTGGTGAACTTCTTATTCAACCTGACAACGAGGTGAGGGTTCCATACAATTACTGCTAAGAATTTGCTGTTTTCCACAATCTTAAGCTATTTCAAACATTCAATTACAAATTGTTCTACTTCAGCCAATCTTGCAGGCACGAGTAGGTAGGAATGTGGACGGCATTGACTTTAACCTCTATCAGCATTCCATACAACTGTTGAGGCAGTTCCAAGCTGATCATATGAAAAATGTAGCCACTTAAGCTAGCTCTGAACTTGAGATTATACAAGATTTTCCTATGTTGCTCTTGTCTCGATGCTCCACTAGATTACGATATTTCTCGTACCACAAATATTCAATGGCGCCTAGGATATTGATTCGAGTATATTTGTACGATGTGGATGTATTTTTGAGAATTAAGATAATTGCAATTTGCAAGTGAGAGTGCTTGCCTATCCAGAAAAGGGCACTTAGTTGGGCCTTTTGATCTTCCAGGCTAAAGTATTTACCTTATTAATTGAACTCAAAGTTCGCATTACTTGGGCTAGAGATGAAAGTCTTACATTTAACAAGTCAAAGAAAGAAATTAAAGCTGTACTTTTTTTTCTGATCAGATAAAAAGGGAAAGTAAGAAAAAAAAGACTCGAATTGTAAGATTTTTCTGTTGCCTCGTAATGAAATAGGTGATCTCGTAGTTCTTAATTTGTGAAGATATAAGTGCTTTATTTTATTTTTCCATCATGTTGTACAATCGCCTCATAATGAAATGGGTGATCTTGTAATTCTTAGTTTGTAAAGATATAAGTGCTCCATTTTATTTTTCCATTGCGTTACAATAAAACATTCAAGCGATCAGCGTATTCTATTTTATTTTATTGTCTATTCTTGCCTAGGAATTATCTAAATGCAACCACACTTCACATTTTACCTAAAAAGCTTTTAATAAAATAAAACTTAAGTAGGGGTTTGACTACATTTGGAAAACATATTTGGAGGATCTCTTATAGTATTCCGTTGAAATTAAACTTTGAAGAGCTTTTATTTATAGTAAATAGAAATATAGATATCAAAGACACGAGGACTAGACTAGATTTGAGTTTATCTTCTCATGCTAATGAAGCCTTAATTTTTGTACATATGTTTTCTCTAATTCATTAAGACTGGCTGTTTTAAAATGTGCAAACTTCCTATATTATTTCTAATAATATTTGTAAAAAGTATTAAAAAGCTTGTTTGAATGTAGACGAAATTAGTTAAATATCCAGTTGCTTACTCAAATAAAAATTGACCGATTCATGTTCTAATTAACAATTTCTATTAAACTGTATATGCAGTTCTACTTTTGTGTTATAAATCTACTTTTATATTACCTTTCAAACATTAAAGCTCTAATAACTCGGCTGAATGGCAATGGGTCGTTAGTCCTTGGCTCTTCTGTTGACTAGTGACATGGAATTCTACCAAATTTGTACATTGTCTTAAATTGTTAGTGGTTTTAGATTGCTCTTAACCAAGATAAGAGACCACAACTTCTGGAGCTCTTGACAGCTTTTTGACCCTAAGCTTGATTATACTACCACTGGCCGCAGCAATTTCCCCATCTACCCCAAACGTCATTGTTGACTTCAGATGCTGAAAAGTTATAACAGGTAAAATAACTTGCTGACATAATTACCATATTTAAAGAGGTGATCTGATTCCAACAGGTTACTGCTGCGGGCATGCACCAATATTGGCTTTTATTCAAAGATATGTACCAGCTTTAATACATTTGATCCTTAACTAATAAGATGTTTATCAACTTGCTAGTCTCCTTGTAGATATTGAATTTGCATATCAGGGGTCAATAAAAATTTGCTGTTGACTAATCCCTTTAACTTAAGGACCAGAAAGTTTGGGTCTCTTAAAGGCAGCTTGAGGAAGTGAAAGACATGGAACATGCGAAAGGATTCTAAAGAAAACAGACAGGAATTGACCTGACAAGAAACGTCTAAAATCATGTACAGCCGATTAGCTGACAACTTTTTAACTTTCATGATGGGGTGAATATTACTTAGTTCTGAAACCCATTGACAGTAAATTAGCATACAGAATTTCATTCCACGAGTCCGGTATTCCAGGTAGACACCAGTGGCTGCAGTCCTGAGGAGGAGTTGGAGTCCCTAGCTCACGATGGAGTGATGGGTGGCCATCATATCTGAACTGAGTCATCGGTGTAATGTTTAAGAAGTGAAGTCTCCTGTTTCCATTGTTCATTTGTTTGATAACACGAGAGACATATTGATTGTAAATTGGCTCAGATTCGAGCTGACTATAGTCCGTCTCTGGTTGTGTATCTATATCGCATTGACCACCATTATTCCATGTCCCATTCCTGTAATTTACCGTATAACTTTTCATATTAAGATGCAGTCCCAAAGTTAAGTGCATATTGTGATCTTATTTATACGATTCCGTATTCTCTTTCATTTTTAAAACAACTCGATTTTGCTCAAACTACTTGCCTGTAATGTACTGGGGAGTAGCTACGAAAGAAGATATGAGTCCTATTAGAGTTTAAGCTCTCTAGTGCCCATGACTTCCATGTCTGCAGAGATCTTTCAAAAGCTTCTATTGATCTCATGGACATATTGACCTTCCCTCCCTCCTCAAAATAGCACCCCCTGGATACGTACGAAACAAAGTTATCTATCTGGAATGAAGCTTAGTAGTTATATTTAGTAGAAAGGCCAAGGTGAGATATGCAACACTATATAACATCAGACTTGGCAGGGAAAAGAAAGGTTCGGCCCATACATGTTCACAGTTTTATCTTCAGTCCACCAATGTCCGGAATTGAAAATCATAACATCAGCACCTACCCACTTCCTGGAAAAACGGTGGAGTCGGTCGACCTTGACGGTGGTTTTGATGTCAGTGGACGTACTCTGCACTGGGGGGCCATTGGGCGCTAGAAAAGGTGTCCTGTAGTATTCGACAGTAAGATTGAAATCACTGAAAAGCATGGAAAGAAAGCCCTTGTGTTTAGAAATGGGCTTCCCATTTTTTTCATAAATTGTTGACATGTTGGAAACTCCTTGCGCAAGCATGCATAGCAACGACTCCCACTGGTTTCTTCCAATGGAGTCTCCTGCAAATACTACCCTACCGTTCCTGCTCCTCTCTAGAAAATCTATTGCATTAAACCTGCGAATAGGCAAGAGGAACAAAGATGTTTTAATTTTCAATTGAAAATTAAGAAGAAAAACAACAAATTGACTGTTATTTAATACATCAAATTTTTTTAAAAATCTTCCATCACAATTAAGATTTTTTTTCATGTGTCAAATCTATTTTTAGCCCAATTAGTGCAGTTTACATATCTAAAGAATAAATCATTAATCTAACTTATACAGATATGATATTTTCAATTTAAAATTAACTCCAGTATTATTTTAAGTATTTATCAAAAGTATACTTGAAATATAAATAATTATATGTAATGTGTAGAATTTTGCTCTTATAATTTAGTCTCCAACTGACACACAATACTACACCAACTTGGACAATATAATTGTCCATCAACTTCTCACACACTCAATTACACTTGGAGATAACTCACACTCACAGGAACGTCTAGAGAATATAACTAGAGATTTGATTCACATATATGCATGATAATTATAAAAAAACGACTAATTTTTTTTTAAAAATAAAAACAATGAAGAATTGAAGTATAATCCAAATATTTTCGTCATGCTAAAGATGGAAATAGTGAAATACTGAATATTGTTAAAATGCCAAAAACTCAAAACTATTAATAAAAAATCCTGCTCTATTATTTTGAAATCTCAAATCAGAAATGATAATTCAAAGAAAAAGTTAAATTGCGATGAACTCTTTTGAGGCTTATGTCTAACTCAAATCTATAGTATCTTCAATGACACAATTGATGGGGTCTACAGACAAAGAAAAAGACAAAGACGATGATCTAGCGTTTGTTGAAACACCAAATGTGGCAAATCTATAGACATTGTAAAAACAAAAATCCTAAATCAATGGAATTTAATTCTACCAAACGACTAAGAGTGTTTTCTAAGAGGACACAGCTCAAATTTCCAGGTCTTCAATCTGTAAATGAAGTACAAAAAATTAGCTTCTGGACTTATAGAAAGCACTACGCTTTTGTTGGTGTCTTCGAGGAGACTTTATTTTATTAGCACATGAATATCATGACCTGATTCTATGTTCAGCTTTTATGCAATTCCCTGCGTTATTCCCTTTAGTTATTGAATTCTAATGAACTTGCATGCCTTAAAACTGGCATGCAAGAATATGGATATTCATATTCTCAAAATAACTGCTCGCTTATCTGTTTTTACATGCACCTTGGTATATTGCAGCTTTCAGGTTGCCATCGCCAATTCAGGTATTCTACATCTTTTCTTCCGTTCTCACGACAGCGAAAACCTGGATCAAGAAACCGGCAGTTCTCTGTGTAGAATTTATCCTTGTAAGTTTCGTCTCGAACCCATTTCCCAGAATAATAGTCGCATTCTTGAGTTTCTGAAGAAGAGGTTTTGTCAAAGACACCAAAACCCAAGAGCGAATCAGCCTCAAGAGAGCCTCTAAGATCCAAGTAGATGATAGAAGAGATCAAGAAGACCAGTAAAAAGATGGCATATGCGAGCCCTCTGTTGATTATGTTGGGGTAATCAAGTTCTTGGTGCTTGCGGTGTTTTGGGAGGTGTTGGTGATCCATAAGAAGAGGGAAAATTATTTACATCAAAGGAAGATGGAAGGAGGCCAAGGGCTTTTCTGTTGACTATTGTTTGCCTAAAATTTAAGGCTGAAATTTACTAGATTTTTTGTTTGGAACAATATTGGAAAAAGGAAAGACAGATCTTGTTATCGTGAAATAGATAGACTTCGAAATCTATTGAATTGAAGTACGTTTGCAAGTTTCCTAGGTAACATGCATGTCCACAGCCGCCGCTGCTTCATGTTCAAAATAAGTTGCCTTCGTATTTAACCTAATATTGGATTTATTCTATTCCCTAAATTTGGAAAGGAAGAAAGGTGGACGAATCTAAGAATAGAATGGTTCTTTAATCTATATTTTGTGCTTGTTTTTTGTGATTTTGACCATTGAGAGACAGCGGATTTCAGGTTGATGGAATTATTTTATCAATTCCAAGTAGTAGAGAGGTACTAAGTGTCCGTTTGGTTGAGCTTTTATCAGTAGAGCTTTTGTTAGTAGAGCTTTTCTGCGAAGAGCTTTTTTTAAAAGCCAGTTGGCTGTTTGACTGTCAATTAAAAAACAGCTTTTTAAAAAGAGCTTCACACAGTAGACCGTTTGGTAACATAAAAATAAAAAGCACTTTTATTAATTTTAACTATATTTTATTTTATAATAAAATTATTTATGCTAAATAATTTTTAAAG
>JANIHZ010000005.1:62673494-62685917 GCA_027478365.1 Erythroxylum rufum | reverse complement strand
GACTGTAACCCTAGCTGTTCTTCCATCTTCTCATCTACCAAAACCTCTCACAAATACTGACTTGAGCGTCGGAGGGGTCTCCCGGGAATCAACTCCCGGCCCGCCGTTATCTGTTTTGTAGGTATCTCACAGCCAGAATCGCACGGACTATGGATCAAAACAGCGACGTACAACCTCAGCGGAATCCGGCTGAACCAAATAGTATCCATAAACATGTTCTTTCATATTCCTGAGATTTTAAATTTTGAAAATTTTACGTTTTGGGAATGACTTGCTTCGTATAAAATGCTGTCTATCAACATCATTACTCGTTTACATTCCTCAGGTGTTGTTGTCTTTTTTGAAGGTATTGCCTTTTGTCCTTTGGTAGGTACCAAAGAAGCTGAGATGAGGTTGACCCAATGGCTCCAAAAGCCGAAAGCCTGATGATAGGAAAACTTGGGAAGTGGACTAAAAAGAAAAATGCTCAAATTGCGATTCCATGTCTGTACTGTACTTAGTCATACGCAAGACTGGTGAATGATTCTTACAGGACAAATCCATTATATTGCAGGCTGAGTCTCCTTATTCCTTTGATTGGCCACCCCATTATGCCAATCATAACAACACAATTCCAGGACCCATCACCCACTTGTAAGAGCACTAAATGTCGGATACCGTCGCTTGCGGAGGCCAATTGTCTCTATATATCTTTCTGGGACCATGATGATCCAGCGCACACTATTTGTGGTCATTCATTCAGGTGATTCGTCTGTCCAAAACTTATTTCTCATTGATTTCTCAGTTTGGTTTTGCAGGTTGTACCGAGTATGTGGTTGGAAGTTTAAAGCCTGGAGGTATGATCATTTACGTGTGGAGATATGAATCCCTTGAGTACTTGCTGCTCTGTAATGACCGGTAATCACTCAGTGGTCACGTCCTGAACTAACCACAGGCCCACACCGGTGATTTCTGACAATTTGCACTTCCTGTCAACTACAGTCACCATTCTTGTTTTTCTTTAAGTTGTCAATTGCCCATTGAAGCCGGAAAATTGCTCAAAACACTGTGTTTAGCGTTAGTTGTCAGTTGCCGTTGAACGAATGCTATGATGAAGTTAGAAAATAACTCGGATCGATAGGACTTTTCTTTTCTTTTTTTTTTTCCCCCTATGCATTCAATTCCAGTGGATCAGGAATTATTACTGCACTGGTCAAATTTTAAGTGTTGCCTAATGAACAAGGTCTGGAATATCATGCTGTGTGCTCGAGCCCTATGCAAGATATGTATACAAATCAAGCATACAGAAGACTAGAAATTTGACCTCACAACGTTGATGTGCAATGTAATGGCCCTTAGGGAAGCTGATCGTTGATCTGAATCTCCTAAATTGTCAAAATCTTCAAATGTTAAAGGATATTGAGTTTTCCAATTTAAATTTCTAAATTGGAAACAGAATTATTATTTTTAAAGAATTTGGTAAATATTCAAAGATCAACGTTACAAAAAATGACAGCCTTTTAGAAGAAATTTTCAGTATGCTTGAGAATGTCCATTTTTTGGTCATCAGAAGATGAAGAAAATTACTACGTGGTGTGATCATTTTTTTCCCAAATACATTAAAATAGTAAACCTTTCTTGGTAACTGCTCGACTTGTCAAGCATGCGTGCGCCTTTCAGTACATACTTGTACTGTTTTAACCTTGGATGCCTTTTTTGTTTTCTTCTATTTCTTGTTTGATTTGGATAAAGACAAAAAAGGAAATCCATATTTCTAAAAGTCGGCATTTTTTCCTCTGAATTGCAGTGGGACTTGAGGGAAAGAAAGAAAAGAAAAATGGGAAAACCATCAGAGATAACATGCTCACTCTGTCTGCTTCTATCCTTCTAAACAGATGTAGAGCATAAAAGTACAGCTTTGCGGTAGATTGACTTAAAAGAGTAAGAAGACAGAAGAAAGCGAGGAGTGGGCGTCGTCTAGTAATACATATTTCTACTACTACTACTAGCACCGCAGTGTCACCAATCTATTCAAAAGTCCCACCCACCAACAGCCACCACCATACCCTATTCCCGTTCTTATTATCATATTATCAGAGTTGATTTTTGAGCCATTAACAGTTGCTGTGCTCTGGCACTAGCTCACCTTCTTTGAAAGGAAAAAAGAAAAAAAAATCTACAGACAGAATCTCAACGGTGTCCAAATAGATTCCTTGTTGATCTTTCTTTCCCAAAAACATTACAGCCACCTCCAAAAATTCTCCATTTTGTAATTGATGACATCATCATGGGACCTTTGTTCACATTGGAACCCCACAATCACAACGACCTCCACCTCCACCTCCACACCACCACCCTCTTAAAATCCTTGACTTTGATTCTTGCACCTGAAATTGAGGGATTTTTTATGGGAATTATAAAAATCATTTGTGTTTTTTTGTTTTTGACCTTTCAAGTTGGGAAGGTGGGGTTTCAATTAAGTCAAATCCGGCGGACGTCACATCCACAGATCTTATCCTCGGCGATTTCTCATCATCTGGTTGACATCTTGGGAGAAAGTGATATCCTGTTACAATCACACAAGTATTCATGTATAGTTAAAGAAAAACAATTCATATACTATTCTCCAACCGACAAGTAATTATCACCAATCCATCCATTCCATCAATTTTCTCAGCTAGGTGTTATCTAGTACTTAATTTACATGTCTTAACTATCATCACAACCCCAGTTGACCATCCAATCTCTCATATTTCAACAGGTGACACCAGGGTTTTGTCCCGTTCAATTATATTATGCTATTAATTGTCTGATTCGAAAATTTGCAATACTTGAAAGATTCCAAGAAGAAGCGTAATTAATCTAGGAGCTCATACACTTATTGAAAGTTATCAAATTCAATTTCTGTCCTTGCGCTAGTCCAATATTAAAGACACTTAAGATACCTGAGCTATTTAACATTATATAACTCAAGTATATATATAAAAAAACTTATATATCTGAAGTAAATGGGACTTCATTCCAAGTCAAACATATTATCTTTTTATTTATTTATTGACACACACATCAGTTAGCGACTTTTATTGAGCATGTTCAAAATTGTAGCAAAAGAAAACACATTTTAAGATCAAAGGGAAATGGACGGCGGGAGAAGTATGAAGAATAAGAGAAACGAAGATACCAAGGTTTTGATTAAAGGATTAGGATTGAATCAAAAAATTGGGATGTGTAAACTTTTTTAGAAACTCAAGTCACAGACCAAATTCAAAAGAAAGCTAGCATTGATTCGTATGTTAGAGTGTAGCTTTTGGTCGGTCTGGCTTTGCGTGCCTTACTTCATCTTTTTCCGACTATCATTATCACTACTTTTCTTTCTTCCAAGTCGTAGTATATAATATTCTCGTATCGCAGTAAAATGAGGGTACCTTTCACGAATTGCAATAAAATGAGGGTCCATGCAGAGGATATTACAAAATAAGTAAGGGTCCCATCTAAAAGTGCGAAAGATGTGAAAGTGAAGAGGGGAAAAAGAAAAGGTAAATGACCAGTTAATTTCTGAACCTAAGCTACCAAACTAATTAATGATGTTTGAAATTGAACTTGAGTTTCATTAGTTAATACAACAAGGGTGTGGGTGTGGCCACCCAACTTTATGCCTTTTATTACAGAACGTGTCTCATTATGAGGAACAGAAAAAAGTAGAAAAAAACAAGATAGTAGTATAGTATCATCAAAATCTCTATCAAGTCTGGTTAACTAATTATGATATTAAAGCTAGGTTGGTTGGCGTACCATGTGACTCTGAGTGTCTGTAGAATAAGCAGATTGCGACCGGAGGTGGTGCTGAGCTAGACCCTGGCTGGACAAAGACGAGCCGTCAGTTGTAGATGGCTCAGATTCTTCGAGTTCGCACTCCAAGTTCACACCAAATAGTCTTAGCCGTCTCTTGGAGTTACCTAATGTTGTTGATCGGTTGTGAGCCCCTGAGCCTACAATATAATGCAAGAACGTGAGACGATAAGCTCAACAACACCATATTATACCAACTATATTGTAAATGACCAAATAACAAAAAAGGGTCGCATTCTGCAATGCCATTTATGCCGTCCGTCAATATCTTTGATACGTGTCCGTTTATTATGTAAAGCCCTTTCTACTGATTTTTCCTGTACTGTCTAGATTGTGTATCATTGAAAACCAAAGTATATCCATGTATATTGTCAGTTTAGTGTTGATATATATGCCCTTGGATTCTTATCAACAAAAGGGTAGATATAGACAAATTAGGATTTAACGCACCTGAAAGAGGACTTAATTGTTTTTGAGATTTTCTTTTTCATTTTCATAGTAAAAAGAACATAATCTCAACAAAGAGTCAATGTATCACGCGCCAAATGGTAACTGCCACAGATATGCGAAAGTTGCCTGAAACCACCCACTCTCGTATCCTTCCATAGGATCAGAAGTTCCAAACTAATTGGGACGTGTCCCTCACGCACTTTAATGCAAGTATCCAATAATTTAAATACTAATGATCACCAAATTTTCTTAACCCAAACGAAAAAAAGAAAAAGAAAAATGGAGATAGACAGACAGTAGACACACTATACCTGCATGAAGACAGTCAGTTTGGTATGGCACACAACTATTAGTAGAAGAAACATTAGCCTCATGACCATGTTGCACACAAAAGCTACTAGAAGGATAAGGCTGGTAATGACCAGGTGATGATGATGAGGAAGGGAATAATCCTCTACTCCAGACCCCACTGTTACTTCCCTGCACAACAACTCTACTGCCGCTATGGCCTCTCCTCCTCCATCCTATAAACAATCTATCACCGTCCCTACGGTGTCGTTCAAATAACACAATATCACCTGCGTCCAGTTGCTTCTCCTTCACGTACCTGCTCCATCCCTTAGTCAACACATAGCTTTGACTGCTGTTCCAATACGAGTAACGAAACCTCCAACACTTGCCTGACTCGTCCTCGAAACTCAGCAGCAGCCCTTTGCCGCCTGAGTTACCGCCGCCGAGTGGGAAGTACTTTTCAGCGTGTTGTTTCGGGATTACTAAGCGGTTTAGCTTCCCCACGTCGCTTGGTGTCAAGGGTTTTTCGAACATGGGCTCTTTTTCTACTTCTTCCCAGAGACTCTGTTGTTGTTGGTGTTTTTGTTGCTCTTCTTGTTCTTGCTCCTCGTCGATGTCGAGGTCATGCTTGAGATTGAAATTCAAAGGTGGGTTTTGGTTTGGGAACATGGAGTATGGTTCTTGTGGATAATTATTGTGGGCGTTAGTGTTAGGCCAAGTTTGGTGGTGGCGGTCATAGAGATGTGGAGACCAAGAGGAGTTGGAGTGAGGGAAGTGAGTCGTGTGTGGTTTAGAGGAAGAGGTAGTAGTATTGGTACTTTGGTTCTGTTCCATGGCGGGCTTTACTGCTTTCGCTGTTGTTGTGCCCACCAAAGAGTTTCTGGAAGGTCAGTGGAAATTTGGTTTATTGACATTTGAGAAGGAAAAAGAGAGGGAGAGGGAGAGAGAATTGCGGTGATGAATAGAGAAGAGGAAGAGAATTAGAGGAAGACGTTATGTGGTGGTCGACAGGGTATAGACGATAGAGGCGTGCTAATTATGAGGTTGGATGTGGGAACTGCGTCTGTATATGTTTTAGAACTACTTGATATGTAAGCTTTGCTTTGCAGGATATGACAATGAGAGAGAGACAGATGGGAGGGGGGGTTTTCTGTTTGCAAGTACAAGAGCACTTTAAGGTTTTGCGTGATGAAAATAAAAATCAATCATAATTTTCAGTGTAATTTGATACAGATGTCTCTACCCCAAAAAATAAAACAGCCTTTTCCTTTTAGTGTCTTTCTTGGAACTTAAAGCATATTGTTTCTGTTGCAGTAATGTAAAAAATTGATAATGGTAAGACGGATAGATAAATATACAGCCGACGAAGCCACAAGGAAGGAACAGAGATTGGAATTGGTGGAGGTGAAGAAAATTCAAGTTGAATTTTACTTGTTAATAAGACTTCTTTTTATGCCGTTTTGTGGGATTAGAAACATCCCATGTTACAACATTGGCAAACAAATCAAGTCGTGGGACCATCCCCCTGACGTAGTGATTAATCTGGGATCCCATCCAACGGCCGGCCTAGCACTTTGTATCTGCATACCGTCATTCAATGACCACATGCGCAAAAATGTACTCTATCCCCTAAACTTTCCCATATCCTTTTTCCTATAATATCTGTGTGAGGTCTCACAGGCCAACCTAAACTTGTTGCTAATTTGAAGCCACATAAAAAAATCGAAAAAAAGAATAAAAAAGTTTATTATAATTTAAATCCTGGGAAAGGTTATAGGTGGAGAGAATAGCATTTTTATCACGTGCATGAAAATATTATTGATGTTTGGCCATTCCATGTTATATAAAGGGTGAAGACTGTGAGCTAAGTTCATAAACAAGAGTATAAATCCAATGACCAGAGAAGAGATGGATAGATGAGATAAGATTTGTCCAATTGGGAGTCCCCTCTTTTTGGTCTTTGAAGCCTCTCCTCTCACACTCAAATCTGTGTCCCTATCACAAAAACAAATACATTAGTCAAAAACAAACACTTGCGTTTTGGTATTTCATACTTGTATTTGGTCATTATTTTAGAATTATATGTGTCTTTTCTATGAGTTTCAGACAAAACCCACCTCAATTTCCAGGTAGATTCAGACACCCTTTTCACCCCTACGAAAAGGTGGACTAGCTGTTAATGTTGGGGACTCATAATAGAGGTTGTTGGCTTGTGCCACAAATTTTCTAATACAAACAACTAGTTTGTGCCATCTTTTCTATCCATTATAAATGCTAAACATTATATCAATATTTGTGGCCGTGAGTACATGTTGCTCTTCATCAATAGTGGCTAATTGTTTGAACCGTGCGATTCGCCTCAATCATGGGCTGATTGAACAAAGTCAAATGTTATAGGTGAATGCAAAGTTAATGACACTTAGATCAGTCACACATGGGTTGTTAAATACTAACAATGTAGGCTCACTGTTATAATTAAATGGGGAATTAATCCAGTAACACTTTATGATGTATAATGTATTTGAAATGCCCCAAAGTGCAAATTTTGTACAAATTGCTCTACGATGCGTGTTTGAGTCAAGTATTGACCACAAAGAAATAACAGGTTGGGTTGGGTTGGGTTGGGGAATCTGCTGCTATGTAATCTGTGGAGGCTTCTGCTATAATGAAGTATCCGTATAATTTATTACATGGACTGGGAAGAAGACAGAATATGTGAATGAGATATTTTAGGAAAGATAATGATGCAACAAATAGGACATTAAAATTTTTTCCACATTTGGGTGTTTTCAATTCCCAAGCAAAACACCACCTGGTGGTGGTGGTTTAAGGCCATCCCTGAGATTTCTTCACTGCAGTCCATGACTCTCTTTTTGCCTTGAAATTATACTTCTGTACCAACAAAAATATTATAATCGATATCTAAGCAGGAAGCTGATCGAGGTCTCCAGAGATAGCATCCACAATTATAATCACTATTTTAATACTATGGTTTTGGCTATTACTATAACTATGATTAGAGTCATTTGCAAATCCGAATTAATGTTTATGAATTATAGGGTGGCTTCAACGATCTACTATTTGAAATTTTGCTACTAAGATTTTTTTTAAATTATAGCCAAATTAAATATTATACGATCATGCCCCATGGAAATCCTGAAATAGAGATTATTTTAAATTGATTCTGCCTTCTGATTGGAACAGTTCAATGTAGCTATATAACACATGCATAAGCTAAGAAGGACGCACCATAATCTAAAGTTGGATACGCATCTTTATATCATGGCATCATTTGTATTTATAAAACGATATCTGAAGCAAATAATGAAGTAACAGAAGTACAATAATTGTTCCATCTCTTGATTTCTAGCATCTGTAGTATTCTCTTTTCATCATTTGATAATTAGCAGGCCAAGACAACCTTGAGCATGAAGAAGCCTTGGAAATTATCAATTTCTCCAAGGGAATAAAGTTACTAGAAATTAGCTATACATGAGTTTGAAAAAAGGATTGTTCTGGCTGAAACTGATCAAACTTGGGATCTGATGCCTAGTTATCAATGTCCTTCAAGATTTTTTTTACTTCGTCTCGGGCTTAAATGTCAACAACTAAACTCTACTAAATCTTGTTTCTTGCCGTTTGAATAATGTGAACTTGATCTTGAAACCGAATGAGGAATTTAAAGAAGGAACGTAATCAATCAAGCAAAGTGTTGCTTATTAATTCTGTACTTCTAATGGCTCCTTGATTTTTGATTAACTTCATTACTTTGAGAAATGGCAACAAATCTATTTAAGATTGGTTCAGCTTGCTCAATTTGTTTCACCGAGTGAATAAATTTTACATTTAACAATTTAAAAAAAAAAACACCTCATATAGATGCAGATATTTCCTTGCCCTTGCTAATAAATTGATGATTTTTTGTGCCTTTTCTTGGAACTTGGATGCCGTACTTCTGGGACAAGATTTGATCTAAAGGCATATTTTCAGGGTTCAATTTTGGCAGGCCCTTTCTCTGTTCCATCCATTTCCTCTCTTCTCAGGGTCGGAGTTGAAGTTTAATAAAATCCAGGATTCCCAAGAAGTCTGAAGGTGTAAAGTGGCCATCATCAGAATATAGAATTGAGAGACACTACGTGGACATTAAATATACCAAGTTCAATTTTTTATTTTTTTTGTTTTTTGACAATCACGGAAGGGCAAATACGATATATTTAAAAGGTAAGATTCTGATGTTGGATTAAAAAAGAAGAAGAAGAAAACATTACTATATAGTAGACATACTGTCTGTCCTAATATGGAGAACTCACAACTTCGTTTGAAGCGGTGATTAATCAGTTGAATCAAGTAGATTCTAATTCCTAAAATTCGGAAAGGACTATGCTAACATGGAATGTTATTTTGAAAAAATCAGAGAGCACTGAACTTTGCCTTGATTTGCCTTTAAGCAATTGAGTCAATTGCTCAAGATGTAATATTATACAAAGGAAGTGCATAATCCAAAACCTAATCGAGTTCCTTTGAGTAATTTAATAATTTTAACCACTACAAACATGATAGTTTCACTGCGATTATTTAGTTGAAAGATTGAATGGTGAAGTATCATTCAGACAAGTTAAGTTTGGCGCTGAAATAAAATCTGCATGCTAATTTCATAGGCTATAATCTAGAAATTCTGGACTTCCATGATCATCTATCTCAAGTCCTGACGAAAATATTCAAAACTAATTCCGACAGAAATGAAATTTCAGGAACTAAAAACAAATCAATGACATATGAGACATAGAAGATATTTGTAACAAGCATGTATTAACTACAGAATTTATTACTATAGGGAACAAAAAAGCCAATTTCTTAATTTCTGTGTCTCCAGCTACATGGACTATTATTCTAAACAGCACAATCACAAGCAGGTTAATTCTGAATGCAACCTGAATAAACTAAGTGAATTGACAAAAGGAAGAGATGACGAAACAATTTCCCAGAGCAATCAGCGTCAAACATCTCATTCAGATCCATAAGCTTGGATTTTTATAACATTAAAAAATTGAGGAAAAATCCGAATGTGTATACAAGACCATTTCCCCTCTTTTCTCTGCCTGGTTTTGCCTGCCTGTAAATGGTTTGATGAAATCAATCTCTCAACAAAGTGACAAGGCAAAAGGCATGCGTGGGCTCATCTTCTCTCAGAGCAAAGGGGCCACCAGATCCAAAATTTTCATTTATGAGAAAGTAGGCCCACAGGATCAGAAACTCTGCAGATCTTCCCTTGATGCCTTTGCCTTATCTCGGACAAGAAAAGCAGATCAAAGGGCAGATGGTGATGTAAGTGTGTGGGTGATTGACAAGTGGCGATTGTGGTGTAGGACCATGGCATTGGCATAGGCCATAGGCCATAGGGTAGTGGGGGGTGATGGTAGTCAATGAGACGGGGAGATGGAGGTGGTGCTCATAGATGTGGGACCAATAACAATAGTATGGTCCCAAAGGCCCAAATAGTTCATGACCTCAAATTGCTATGGTGTTTAGTTGTCCTGATCTGTCATGCAAAAGAAAGTATTTACTTGCCAAATCGTTCTAGGCGTGCATTGCCGCTGCACAAACTCCAAATTTTGTTCCACAACGTAGCGACATTATTAGTTCAATTTAAGATTGAATCTTCATCAATTGTATTTATACATCGTTTAAGGAATTATTTTGCATTGTGAACTCAATCCTTAAAATCGAATTAAGGGTGTTTGGTGTTTGACCTTGAGTTTTGATATGATCTAAATGGGATTGCAATGAGAATAGGTCATTCTTAATTAACCGTAATAAAAGGGAAAAGACTAATAAACCTTTCCAACTTAACACAAAATACAATAATCTCTTCACATTCTTATAATTATAATTAAATCTTATATGTTAATTATATTGAATAATTTAGTTCTTATTTACTAATTCCTTATGGAATGCATTCTTGACTTAATCATGATTTAGTTGGTGTTATGTACTTGCACTAGTTTGTTTTGTATCGTGAGCTTAACTCATCTTTTTTTTTTTTAAAAGAAATGAAGGAGAAGAAAATCACAACGTAAGTAACTTTGTGAACGCTGTGGGAATTGGAATGGGGCCCATGGGCAGTGTTTTCCTTGCGCAGCACAAATTATGGCAGTGTTAAAGCCCTTTATAGGCGTGAAATAGAGCCACCGCCGGTGGCCGCGCCTTCCCAGTTCCCATACATCAAATGAAATTTATCTACTTCTTCCAAATTCTATGGATGTTGCGACATTTTCTAAGGATTGATAAATTTAACGAATCACATATTGAAATACATGTGTAGGGCATCAAATTATGATTGAATTTTTGGTTAGAAATAAAAAAGAAATTATGAAATATAAAAGATAAGGTTGCATTTTGGAAAAATGTATATATGAAAGAAGTATAAGATAAATAAACTGTAAAAGATGTATACCTTGCCAACATAAAATCTTTTTGGTATAAACATTTTACATTTAAAATTAAAGTTGTAAGCCAGTAAGAAAGATTGTAATAGAAACCAAAGACAATAAATTAAAAAAAAAGAAACCAATGACAATTAATACACTTTATTATTTTATTAAAATTTTGAAATCAGAATTTGTATAACATTAATTTGACTAGTTAAAAAGTATTAGATATAATAGAAAGATTGCTTAATTAATACATTAGATAAGAATTTTAAAAATTTTGTAATAAATTAATACGTTAAATAAGACAATTTAATAGCTAATTCAAATATACTTAAATAATTAATTATATTTTAAATTTGTTATATTCTCTGAACTAAAATTAAGTAATTATATAATATATTAACTCTTAATCCTAAGTGACTCTAAAAATAAGAACGAAATCTTGTTTAGTACTTGACAAGATCCAGTCAGGAGTTGGAAAGGACAAGCAGATTCGTTCTCGAGTGAGACGTAAGTGTAAACTCGAATACTATTTAATGGCCAAATCGGAGTAGTACTGTGCCAGTCATCTTTATATTATCTTAACCTCTCTTCTCCTCACGTCTTGAAGCCATTTTGGATCTTCACTTGTCGCAATTCTCAAATCCACGTGGTGAGCCCTTGTTTTTCATACACAACTGGCAATCAATCGCAGATGGTTTAAAAACAAGAGGCCTTTGAACACGAGCGAAACGAATTAAACAAAAGTGAATATACTTGGCTAGTGTATCCGTCCATGCAGTAAAGCTTAAGCAAGCTGACCTTCTTTGGCCAGGATTGCTATTGTGTTCTTTGATATATATCATGTAGAACCTGTAGTAAGAACAATTAATGCATGGCAAAAATGAGGAAGGCACTGTTTGGGAAACTGAGTTGGGATCTGATCTCGGCCACAGTGGAATAATTATGTAACCTTTTGTAATATTTGATTTTCCAAAAACTAAGATTTCTTTACTTCTATAAAATGATTAACACAAATCATAATGAAGCGGAATCTTAATTCGTACCTTATTCTGAAGCTTGATTCTTTTCTTGTCATATTCCTCTAACCATTTTCGAAATTAATTTATCTCAACCACCGTAATTGTACAATTGCCCGACCTCTAATAGTATCTATATAATAGGACGAGAGAACTCTGTAATTCTTATAGAAAAGGTTAATCAAGAAGTGCTAGCTCCATTAGAATTTAAGCCTATTTATAATAAGTTTTGAACGTTTTAGTAATTTAATTGAAATTAAAATCTAATTTTAATTAAAATTTAATTAGAATTATAAATAATTCTAATTAAATACTAATTATGCCCAAATAAGATTCAATATCTCATATTGATCCTTATTTATTAAATATCTCATATTTAATCATAAAGTTTCTCAAACTTTACA
>JANIHZ010000005.1:62539568-62553523 GCA_027478365.1 Erythroxylum rufum | reverse complement strand
TATGATTAGACTTTGGATATTGAGTTGCGATAATTACTGATTGAGGATTTATGAAGTGTTAGAATTAAGATTGGGTTTCTGCCGGAGTTTGGATGCCGGACGGGAGGTCCGATGTTGTTTTGTGTTATTGGGTTATTGGATTAGAAGTGTGTTTTCTCTTATGTTTTTAATTTTTGGGCTGTCCAAATACAGTCGTTATGCTGCCCGATTTTCGAAAAAATCGGGTTACGACGAAACTAGAATAAGGATAAGAATCTGATTTAATAATTGAGGTTTATAGAAAGATGTTTCGAATAGTATTAAGATGAATAAGACGGAAAAAAAAAATTTATATCGGGATTTTTAGAATCGTTTCCAACGCGGATTCGGTTTTGTCACGAGGTTTTAGTAAGAGGTTGGACATCCGATTATGGGTTCCAACAGAATTTGCACCCATAACGCTTTAGGCTTAGAAAACAATGACCATCCTAGTTTCGCTAGTAAGACATCATTGGTTTCTCTAATCTTCCTGATACCAAAACCCCTCATTTCTTTAGGTTGGCAAACTTTATCCCAATTGACCAGATTTATCCTCCTTTTGCCATTATTCGCGCCCCATAGAAATTGTCGCATTACTTTCTCTAAATCTTCACAAAGATTGCGAGGTAGACAAGCCATCTACATTGTATAAATGGGAAGGGCCTCTATGACTGATTGAGTCAATGTGATTCGCCCTGCAAATGACAAAAGATTGGTTGCCCATCTTGAGAGGCATTGTTGAACCTATCAAGAATGTGTTGATTGGTTTTTTTACTTACTCTCTCATGTAATATAGGCACTCCTAGGTAGTGTCCCAGATCATTCGTATGCTTAAAGCCCAATTCTCTGCTTAGCACGTGCGCCTCAGAGTGATAAACATTTTTGGAATAGTAACACCAAGATTTCTCTTGACTGACTCGTTGTCAAGAGGCTTCACAAAAAGTATTCAGAGTGTCCCTAATCACATGCACCTGTTCCATTGAAGATTCGGCAAAAAGAATGAGATCATCCGTAAAAAACAGGTTTGAGATAGTCGGCCCTCTTCTTCTTAATTTAAGAGACTTCCATTTTCCTTAAGACATTGCGATATTAATTAAGTGACCCAGACGTTCCATACAGAGAACTAAAATATAAGGCGACATGGGGTCGCCCTGTCTAATGCCTCTGGTGGGAATAAATGTATCGCTGAGCTCGCCATTCCAGATCACTTGCATGGAAACCGAGGAAAGACATTTCATAATAAGATTTATTAAATAGTCAGGAAGTCTAGCATCGTGAAGAGTATCTTTGATAAAATCCTAAGAAATTCTATCATAAGCTTTTTCAAGATCTATCTTAATTGTCATTATTCCAGATTTTCTTTTCATAGTATGAATAACAACAATAATGATATTGCCTGTAATCAGGCGTCTTGGAACAAAGCTGCATTGAGTTGGCACTACGAGGTCTTCTAGGTGAGGTTTGAGTTATGGCTTTGTAAATCACTAAACATAGAGCAATAGGCCTGAATTGAGTGATCAACGTGGGAGATGGGATCTTTGGTACAAGGACCATAATAGTACAATTCATTTCAGTTTCCATGCTTCATGTCAAAAGATTTTCTGGATAAAAAGAATTAGAGAAGGCCCAATGATGTTCCATTGGGATTGATAAAATAAGGGTGTAAAAACATCATATCCCAGTGCCTTATTCGGTGCCATCTCAAAGAAAGCTAACTTGATTTCCTCAGGACTGAGTGGACTTGTCAAATCATTTGTAGCCTTATGAGAGAGTGAAGGAAAACACCTATTGAGAGGAAGTTCCTTAGGTTTATGTAATTCCGTCGTATAAAGTTTCTCAAGAAAATGCTTCCTGATGCTTTTGATACTTGTTGTGTCTGATCCCATGTAACCATTTTCATCCTTCAAGGAAGCCACCCTCATTTTCCGTTGTCTGGTAGTTGTCATTGTATGATAATATTTGGTATTTCTATTTCCTTAGCTTAACCATTGACATCGTGAGCGTTGGTGCCAATAAAGCTCTTCTTGATAAAGGACCTGTTCCAGTTTCGTGCGGAGGTGTTTTTCCAGGTATCGAATATAATCTTCATCTTCATCTTCTAAAGTTTTTTTGAATGCCTTATAGTCGTGCCATAAGTCTTTTTGTCCTATGAAAGATATTTCCAGAAGTATTTAGGTTCCAATGCTGTAATCTTTTTGAAAAATTTCTGACCGCACCACTGAAATCATTCATGTTAGGATTCCAATTATCTTTGACAATTTGGGCAAATCTATCCTGTGTCAACCATGTTGACTGAAAGCTGAAAGGTCTAGTGGTCCGAGGAGAGTACGTGCTTTATTGTATAGTGACAAGAAGAGGGCGATGATATGATTTTCAAAAAGGTAGATGGATAACTGAAGTGCTCTGAAAAGTGGACTGCTAGGAGTAAGAGCAGAAAACTCGGTCTACTCGAGCGAGTATTTGGCCTCTTCTCCAAGTGTATTTTGGTCCCGTAAAACCTAGGTCATGCAGTTGACAACATTGCACACATTCTCGAAACTTTGTATTGACTATTGGTTTAAGTTTGGAACCTCCACGTTTGTCCTTACTCTCAAGCTTGGATTGAAGTCTCCACCCAAGATCCATGGTTTAAAGGTAACTCTAGCGATTTTACGCAGATAATTCCACAAGAAGTGTTGAAGAGCACTCTTAAGGCTAGCATAGATGGCAGTGAAATCAAAAGACATGTGATTCCACTCAATATTAGCATGAACAAATTGTCGGTGAGCTATTAGAATACAAACTGAAATATTAGCTCTCCATAGTAACCATATACCTCCCGAAAATCCTTCAGCTTCTACTCTGAATGAGTAACCAAAGCCCAAACTTTGAATAAGCTTCGTCGCTCAATTCCTGCTAATTCTTGGTTCCACTAAGACAACGAGGAAAGGTTTATGGACCCAGATATAGTTCTTAAGAATGGGCTTGAAGGTCTGACCTCCAGACCCTTGGCAGTTCTATATGAAAATCGACATATATAATTAATGCAATTTGGAGTAAACACTGTCACTCTTGAGTGTTTACTGTGTTATCAACCAAAACCCAATATGAGTTTGTCTTGAGAGTTGGTGGTGCCTCCTCCATTTGAGTATCCGGTACAAAGGCATACTCGCTTTCCGACATCAATTCCTTTTCAGTATCTGGTGGTCTTGATGGAGGTATCATATTTTCATTAATCTCCGGTGGCAATGGAAGATTAATACAGTCGTTGATCGTTTCTTCCTCTATGTCTCCGCAGCCTCCGTCCTCTAGCATGGCTAGCGTAAAGGATTGGTCTTGGATCATTAATTCAGTGTGTGATGGTATGGAGATGGCCATATAGTGAGGTGTGATTCGCTGGGACGTTTCCATCGTCTTCTTTGGAGCTGACGTATGTTTGGGTGGACTGGAGTGGGCTAAGGGGTCTGTGGGCTATTAGAAGTTGGTTTGGGCAATTTGGGTTGGTTATTGGGCCGACTAGGTCCAGGATCCTTCGGCCTTTCTGTCCTATGGGCTCTCCCCATCATCTGTGTAGGGGCTTTAGTTTGGAGCTGGGGCTGACCCGAAACGTCGGTTGTCTCTCCTCTTCGGTTCTCCTCTTCAAACAAAGGTTGCTTTTTTAACGTTACTGTGGTGTCCTTGTCTGTCAGTAACATATACCTCAAGCCCCTCAACTCGTGATTATTGCTTCATCGCCTGTCGCTGCCTGGAGCCATTACGTGGTTTGATGGTTGTTGTGTTCGACGTTGTACTTGGATCCACGGTCCATAGACCTCCTTGTGAGGGGTGACCGCCAGCGGGTCAGTTCGGGTGTCTGTGGTAGTTGTCGGCCTCTTCTCGCCGCTGGTACTTCCTAAGTTCAAGTGGTGAGTTATTTTAAGGCAAGGGTAGTTAGTTCCTAATGTAAGAAGATGTGGGCAGTGAAATGCTTCTCTAGCCATAGCTGAGGGGCACGGGGTGGCTGTTCCACTTTCCCACCCTGTGCCCATTAAATCCCATCCATCCATTAACATTGGCAGTGGTGGCATAGGGTGGTACTAGGAAAATGGAACAGAGGATTTGATCTCATAGCTGAGTTAGTTGTAGTAGTAGCTTTTACATATGACCCTTGTTGTATTGCATTTTATTTTGCCCCCGCAGCCTAGCCCCTCTGAGCTACATTTCATTGAAGTCCTACGGAATGCCAACCAAGGCTATGAAAAACTAGTAATCTCTGGTTTTTCAATATCACGGACAATCACTGTCAACTCATCTATTCTAAGGGTAGCCAACCATTACAAGAACAAATGACTGCCTTCGAACAAGCACCTTTCATTCCATGTTCTGTTCTTCTGGCGAGAATCTTAAATCAATTTATCGGTAAAAGTTAACGATCCTTTTGGGTCCCACATGCATATATCTGGAAAAACGTATACTGAGTGTAGACTGGAGAGCAATAGGGGACCAGAGATACCTGAATTTTAAAGCAATAAAAGAAAATTCCAACTGTCTTCATTTACTTGTGCCATGGACAATAGCAATAGGGGAGGACAGATACCTGAATTTTAAAGCAATAAAAGAAAATTCCAACGTCTTCATTTACTTGTGCCAGGGCATTGTCCAAGCTGTACAACGGGAAAATTTTTACACCCCTGCTATCCCTAGAGCTAGACAAGCTTAAGGTAATAGTTTCTACATATGACTGCTGTAAAACAAGCCGTAGAAGTTCGGAAGTTCTAAATGTGTTCTATAGCGCAGTCACTGTGACTGCTCATCTGGAACTTCTCTTTTCATGCCATTAGCAACAAAGAAATCTGAACTAGATTCATTTACGGTCCAACTGAGATAGGTTGGTCCAACATTAGCCGCAACTTCACCAAATTCCATCTTTGCTCGACCAATCTCTTCAAAGTCTATCATGGTGGTTGTGATACAATCAGTATTACATAAAGTATGCACCAGAATGAAAGAGAAATATTGCGGAAACACAAACCTTAAGCCTTTGTCTTGAAGGAGTACCAATCAAATAAAAGGAAAGGAAAAAATAAACAAATGAATGCGTACCAAGATCAGCTGATATTAGACATTCTCCATGGTAATTCGGTCCTGCCAAGATGGCTCCTGAAGGTGAAACAATTACACTACCACCACCCCATGTACTTGCATCAAATAATTTTTCACCGTCTGATTCTTCAGATAGTGGAGGATAATCTTTCCTTGGGCAAAATTGGTTTGCAGAAAGAACAAAGCAGCTACCTTCTACAGCAATATGGGTCATGGACGCATTCCATACTTCACTTGCATCAAGTGTGGGCGCACAATATATCTCAACACCTAAATCATAGGTCAAAGAGGACATAATTGTAGAACAATAATATGCAAGAAATCTTGAACGAATTGAGTTTACCTTAATTGTATCCATATTAACAAAAAGGAACTTTATTAGAAATTAATAAAAAAGAGGGCACCTTTATCATATAAATCGGTTCTCAGCTGTGGTGATCTATTGTCCCAACAAATGAGGCCACCTACCCTCCCAATTGATGTCTTATACACCGACAGTGATGACTTCTCTCCTGAATTCCTTGACATTAGCTTGCGCTGCAGTCCAAGATGTTTTCCCATGGAATCAAAAAATAGAGCTGTGCTATAAAGACATGATCCACCTCTCTCCACCACTCCTATTACTAAATGGACTTTATATTTTCCAGCAAGTTTTGCAAGCCTGTCAAA
This sequence comes from Erythroxylum rufum, assembly GCA_027478365.1. Taxonomy (NCBI): domain Eukaryota; kingdom Viridiplantae; phylum Streptophyta; class Magnoliopsida; order Malpighiales; family Erythroxylaceae; genus Erythroxylum; species Erythroxylum rufum. Next base: position 62,547,775 of record JANIHZ010000005.1, on the reverse strand, counting down.
TTCAGGACCTGATAGACACCCAGATAGCAACACATCAAAGAAGAAACATTATAGTGAAACACTTGGTTCTAACAAGAATCATGAGTAGTTTACAATAAATTATACATTCAAGGACTGGAATAAAATCCACAGAGACTCACCAGGAACATTGATAGCTGAATCACAATACTTCTGAAAATCAACATTGGAATGACTTGCTGTTACACCATTTGGATAACCACCAACGAATGCTTCTGGAAATACAGCCAACTGTGATCCATATGCTGCTGCACCAGTAATTAGCCTTTCCACCTTATCTGATTGGAAAGCACACATCAAGTGCCGTTAATAGTAACAGATAATCTAATTTCTATTATTGCATGCAAGAGATATCTTCTTGCATCCTAAAACCGATAAGGACATCAATACAGGTTTTCGACAGCTACTCACGTATCTGTTATGTGCTATAGAGTTAGTATTTTAGTAAACAGATAGCAAACAAGCTCTGAGCATTCTTCCAGTAGCTATACATAAGAAGGGCTATTGAAGAACTTACGCTAATAATTTATCAACAAATCAAATCCTTAAAACCCCCATTATAGGCCCTGGTACCTAAAGTTGCCGGATTATCAAAGAAGACAGTCGAGGCCTGGACAACAGTCGCTCTAACAACATGCCTCACACCGTCACCAACAACCGGAAGATGAGTCCCAAATTTCTCTAAGAGTGAATCCCCCGTGAAAAGGGATCTTGGAACAGAATCTTTGGCGTCGACAAAATGGGGTTTATCCGTGACGAGGTCGGGCCGTATCTGGTGGAGGACCCAAAGCACGGTATCGCCATCGGACGCAAGACCCACTTCATCCCTCAAGTGTTCAAGGGCGGAGCACAAGGCGGTAGAAACTCGGAGCAGTTTGAATTTGCTATCAACTCCCGTTGGACGATCCGGTTTCCGCTTGGAAGTGGACTTCGGCCTTTGATACGACGGTTTGAATCCCGGCGGGCGACCCGGCGGGCGACCCGGCGGGCGACCTCGTTTTCGCTTTATATTGACCTGTTTCCCTGACACCACATTGTCGGAGGATGGTTGTGTTTCTGCTGCGACCTCCATAGTATTGAAGGGCAAAGCTTCTTGTGTCACACTCACACTCTGTCTAGGAAAGACGCTTTGTCCAAAGTTGGTCAAAACTGTTTTGTACTGCATAGACCTCAGTCAAATTGCAAGTTACGAGTGGCAGCTACGTACAACGGAGTGAACTTCCAAATTCTAATCCTTCCTACTCGCTCACCGACGTGCCATTTTCTATATTATGACGGACTATGTGTGATTTGCTTGGCAACAAGTAGTCTGGGAACACTAATTAGAAATTAAGAAAATGTCAATCAAAAGCTAACCTACATCTACAAAATAAATGCAACGTCATCAAACTGTTTGCTCTTTCTTTCTTTATATTGCATTGCATGTTTGTCACACTCAAATTGAACATGTAAATTGTGCAACCTATTGATGAGTATCCAAGTAAGATATGGCAACTTCTCCAATGGGCAGGACATCCTCGTCAAGGAATGCAGTTGTTTGTGCTCCTCTAGATTTTGTCACCACGAAGAAGAGTGCAGCTCAAGTCCTCTGTTCCCATGATCGTCGGGATAAAATGTACGGATTCTCCAGCCAAAGTTTCTCGCATTCTTGTACATGCCTTCATCATTTACATGAAGCCTACAGAAGCAGTGCATTAGTGAACAACAGGTCCTTGGATCTCTAAACCTGTTGGAAGCAGGAACAAATTTATAAATCAATCTCATTGACTGATTCATGATTACCTCTTTTATCCTTTTCTGAATGTAAGACAGACCTTCAGTCGCTCCTGCTCCTAAAAGTGCCTCTAAACTCGCTGTTTCAGGGATTACGATTATTTTCCTTGCCAGCTTCAATAAACCCAACTGACACCACCCATGCAATCATGAAACGGACAAATTTTGAGGTCAGTTACACCTCCGGTTCAAGGAAATCACAGAGAAAATTTCCTACGAAGATCACGAACATTACGTTTTTTGTGGGCACTAGCAGAAAATAGTAGACAGTTTGTATGAAAATTGATTGAGAATATTGTTTATGAAAATGAAATACTACTGCTAATGCAAAACCTTTTGTATTAATAGAATTTGTGTTTTAATAACTTGTTAAGAAGCTTTAAATTGAGAAGAAGAATTTAATATGAACTGTGTTATATTTGATCGATTATCAGTACACTTGTATATTAAGAGCTACGTTGTTTATGAGATCCTAACTTGTAGGATTGTTGAGATCGTATAACAAATAATATACACATCTAACAGACTAACAATCTTATCAAAGGCTTGGTATTCAACTCTTATCTCTATCCTGCCCCCGCAAGATGAAGTGCCGAGGAGAAACTTTAATCTTGGATCGAAGAATCTCAAACTAAACACAAGACAATGGTTTAGTGAGAGCATCCGCAGTCTGATCTGTCATGGAAATATGAGAGACCTGGATATGTTGCAATCGTACTTGTTCTCAGACAAAATGATAGTCAAATGCTAGATGTTTCATATATGAGTGATAGACAGGATTGGAACAGACATATGTAGGATTGACATTGTCATAGTAAATATGTGGAATGACAGATGAGGATATATGGAGCTCAGTAGGAAGATTTCGCAGCCATATAATTTCAGCCACTGTACTAGTAACCACACGACATTCAGCTTTTGTTGACGAACGTACAACTGTCTGTTGACATTTAGAGTACCAGGAAATAGGATTGTGCCTAAGATAAACCACATAGGCAGAAGTAGATGTTCGAGAGTCGAAGTAACCCCCCCAGTCTGCATCAGTGAAAGCTACCAAATTGAGATTAGGGGATCTAGTGAGATGTAACCCAAAATTATGTGTATGTTTAAGATACTGAAGTGTTCGCTTGAGTTGACGAAAATGAGTATCTGTCGGCCGATGCATAAACTATGATAGTTTATTTATTGCAAAATTGAGATCTAGACGGGTCAGTGTGACATGCTAAAGTGCTCCTAAAATACTTCAAAATAGAGTCCCATCAACAAAAGTAGTGCCATCATCGAGCTTTAATGTAGTTGAAGTGCAGAGAGGAGTACTGCAAGGTTTGGCATCAACATATCAAATTTACAAAGTAAATCATGAATGTACCATTGTTGGGAAAGAAACAACTCGGTTGAAGTTGGTATGATCTCAATTCCCAGAAAATAACTCGGTGGACCAAGATTCTTGAGACAAAACTGAGATGATAGAGCATCCGTGAATTTCTGAAGAGCAGCCGAGGATTTACTCGTGAGAAGAAGATCATCCACTTAGACCAAGAAGTACGTAGTTATCCCATGCCGACGATAAACAAAGTGCGAGGAATCACAAACACTAGTGAGAAAACGATACTGTAGTAAGAATTGTCTCAGCTCATTGTACCACGCTCTAGGTGCCTGTTTCGGACCATATATCACTTTTCGAAGCCTACAGATATGAGATGGCAGATCCGAATGTACAAAACCTGGAGGTTGTTTCATGAAAACTGTCCCTAAACGATGCGTTTGTAAAAAGGCATTGTTAACATCCATTTGATGTAGTGACCATTGATTTGTCAAAGCAATAGTGAGGACAAGATGTTTGACAACCGGAGAGTAGGTCTCTTTGTAGTCAATACTAGGAGCTTGACTGAAACCCCAAGCAACCAAGTGAGATTTGTATTTATCAATTGACCCATCAGGCTTGCGTTTGATGTGACAAATCCCTTTACACCCAACAATGTTTTGAGTCTCAATTGCCGGAACCAGATCCCATGTACCATTTCTAACCAAGGCATTGAATTCCTCTATAGCCGAAGCACTCCAATGAGGTGAGCGAAGAGCTTCAGTGATCGTGCGAGGCTCTTCTGTACTGGGTAGCAGATATTTGCTAACAGTGTAGACTTTCGGTTTAAAAATGTTGTTTTGAGCTCTAGTCCACATAGAGTGAGTACGAAGAGGAGCTGGTGGTGGATCTAGTTGCTGGGTTGGTTCTAATTGTGAAGTCTCAGCAAACTCAAGCAATGTTCTCTCAGGAGATGACAGCAACGGTGTCACAGGAGCTAGCGGAATGAGTTGATGTGGTGGAGTAGGTACAATGTTTTGGGGTGATTGAGATGGAGTGGGAGGTACATAGAAAGACTTGTACGAGAATTGATCATCTAAGAACCTAACATGACGAGAAGTGTATAGTTTGTGGGTACACGGATCTAGATAAAGATATGCAAACTGAGTAAGTGAGTAGCCCACAAAAATACACGGAAGGAACCGAGGCTGAAGTTTATAACCAGCGTATGGTCGTAACTAAGGAAGACACAAACACCCAAATGAGTGTAGGTGCTGATAGGTAGGTGATTGATGATGCAAAGACTTATAAGGGGTTCTCATTAATAGAGTGGGAGTGGGCATGCAGTAATCAAATAGACTACTGTGAGAACATCAAAGGACCAGAAGGTAAGAGGTAGGTTACTAAAAAGGAGTAACGACATAGCTGTTTCGACTATATTCCGATGACGACGTTATGCCATGCCATTGAGTTCCGAAGTATATGGTGGAGTAGTAAAATGGGAGATGCCATGTTGGGAAAAATATGGGCGAAGTTTGATGAATTTGCCACCGTTGTCAGAGTAAAATGACTTAATTTTGAAGCCAAAATAATTTTCAACAACAGTTTTGAATTCCTGAAAGTCATAAAAAACATTAGATTTATTTCGAAGAGGATAAAGCCAAATGTATTTGGAAAAATGATCAATGAAAATTACATAGAACTTGAAAGCATCTACTGAACCGATTGGAGCAAGTCCCTAGATATAAGAGAAAGTCAACTCTAGTGGTCTGGAACTATTAAGACGCAGACTCAAAAAAGGTAATTTATGACTTTTGGCGCATTGATAAGACACACAAGGCATAGCTTTTGAGGTGCTAGGCTTGATGACTTAGAGGGCCTTATTTGAAGGATGACCAAGGACATGATGGAGGACATCAGGACGTGAGATATTGGGAAGAAAGCTTGTTGGATTGGTAGGTAGGAAAATGTGGTATAGATCACCTTCACATGTTCCTGAGAGTAGCACCACCCTCGTCTGCAAATCCGTCACCTGAAAAGAATCGAGAAAGAGTTCCACTGAAACACCATTATTAGTACAGAACTTTTTCACTAGAACAAGGTTGGTTTTAACACGTGGAACAACCAAAATATTGTTAAAAGATAAAGGTTTAGTAGATGTAGGGACTTGGATGCAACCCGTGTGAGTGATCAGAAGAGAGTATCCATCACGACCTATAGTTGTTCATTTCCCGAATAAATGCTGCCCGTACTCAAATTTTGTAACTCATTTGTCACATGGTGCGTCGCACCGGAGTCCAGAATCTAATTGTTTATCAAGGCAGGAGGCTGACCATAACCATTATGAGCATACGAAGCTAGATTACCAGCTACAAAGTGACTACTAGGCACACAAGTAGCGCCAGGCTCGTACGCAGCAGCTATAGATGAGCAGATGGCAACTCTAGGCGCATTGTAAGTAGTTCCAGGTGTAGGCAGCAGACCTGAGGCGTTGTGACCATGGTTAGACGTATTGCAACAAGGTATAGGAGTAGGATAAGCACCTTAAGGCACCGATCCAGACCCTTCAACAACAAAGTGTGCAACTAGATGTCTCTAGTATCCAGGCGTAGTAAAAGTGTGTCCAGAGGCATTCCTTTGTCAAATTCGAAAACATTTCTTTGCCACATATCCCGGCTTCTCACAAAATTGATAAATAACTCCACGAAGAAATTCAGACCCCCATTGAGACGCTGCTTTTTGTCCAGACCCGTAGCAAAACACAGCAGCAGATCCTCCCTTTCCAGTTCTAGGAGGTGTGAGGGTAGCCAGATTAACAGCTACAACCGTTGATGAACGATTCTGCCTCATCAAAACAGACTCATGATCAATGAGTTTATTGAACAAATCATCAAATAGGATCATTTCATCCCTAGCCTAAAAAGCAGCATCCAAACTATCATAATCAGTCGGTAATCCATTAAGTGCGTTCAAAACCAAATCCGAATCCTCAACCTTGCTTCTAATTACTGCGAGTTCATCTGCAATTGATTTAAACTTGTGTAAATATGCAGTCATTTAGAGACCTTTCTTGGTGAGTTTAATGAGATGATCCTTGAGACTCATTATTCTCGATTTTGAGGCATTAACATACAGTTTGGTGAAGAGGAGCCAAGCATCATGAGTAGACTCAACGGAGCCTAACATGGTAATTACAGATTCATGAATTGATGATGTTATTACATGAAGAATCATCTTGTCTTGGCGGATCCATCGATGATAATTGGCATATGTTTTTTAGGTGGTTCAGTAATACCATTGATAAAGTGCAACAAGTCATATCCATCCAGTAAAGATAGGATTTGAATTCGCCAAGCAGGAAAGTTTGATACTGTGAGTTTGAAACTCGATTGAAAATTGAGAATGATGATGCTGGAATGAAAATCAATCATAGTTATTGTGTTCGTTAAAGGAGTAGAGGATTTAGAGCTTGTCATGTTGAAGAGAACAACCAGCAAGAGTGAACTAGATAACAGCAGACGAAGAACACGAGAGCAGAAGGCCAGATGAGTAAGGGATAACAGCAGCAAGAGGCGCAACCAGACGCAACACAGATGAAGAAATAACAACAGAGGTTTATCTGTTCTTCCAAAAAAAACTTTTATAGAATCAATAAACCATCAGGTATCTTGTCTGATACCATAAGAAGCTTTAAATTGAGAAGAAGACTTTAATATGAACTGGGTTACATTTAATTGATTATCAGTACTGTTAGGATATATGTTATATATCTAAGTAATTAGTTTTGTCATTCTTTATTAATTGGACCTATAAGATATTAATTGGATGATGATAGCTAACCAATAATCCTTGTTTGACTTGGATTCAACAAGCTATTTTGGATAATGTTCTAAATGTTATGGAATCATATCTTAAATAGATGTGTATCTTAAGAAGAGGTATGACGAATTCTTGGGATAATGTAGAACTTTATTTTAAATTGGTGCTGTATTCGTAACTTACTTTATTAGTTCATCAACTGAGACATGTGGCTTGGATGTTGAAGTCTCTGCAAAGAAGAAGTGCGTCTTGCATGGGAGTCTTACAATCAATAGGATAACATTGCTGGAATTTTTAAAAGGTGTGGCCAATGCAGAAAATCAATGACATAGTGGGTTGTATCAAAAGTCGTGCATGTGTTCCATATTTAGATATGTCGTGAGTGTGTTTTAGATGTGGGTGTGAAAACCTTTGTGTCTATGGCTTAGAGTAACTCACGACTGGGTTCTTTGGAGTGACCCACGGTTGTGGAGTGGCTCACAGTTGGACTGATTGTGTGTGAACAACTTTCAGATTTATTTCAGTTGAGCTAAACCTTTCGGAAAGTTGTTATTCTCTTTTATCTCAAGTGCATTATTGTTTTGTTCTTAGTTGATTAATCACTTGAGCTATTTGTTTATTATTCTTTCGTTAAAAGATTGATTGAGAAAATTATCTGTTGATGTTAACACTAGTCGGTCGTGTTATTGGGTGTGAAATTCTTTCACATAAAATGAGGCTGAGAAATAGTGTTAAGGGTTGAGTGGTGTCGGCTCAGTAAAGTCTTAGGTAAATCTATTGTACTTCGGTGAAAGTATTAGTTTTGAGGGAAGGCTCCACAAACGTAAGCAAGGCATGTTGAACTGCGTTACCAAATTTCTAGTGCTTTTTATTATTTCATTTTTTATTGCTTTTGTTTTCGTTTGTGCTAGAGACGTTCACGGTAAAATTGGAAAGTTTACGAAACTACTACCCCCTTCATTTTTTCAGGGAGCAATCATTTTGGGAATTGAATAACCATGTTATATGGATGAATTTGCATTTCTAACAATTTATGGTATGAATTCTAAGTGTGAATGGACAATGATCGACTTATATGGGTATAGTACTAGAATGCAATTAAATTTTCAAATTGTATATTGTAAATATGTACAATAAGAGTAAGACTTTGTGTTTTTATACATTTTTTAATAAATTATTATTGGTGTTGTTGTTTGTTGTAAAGTGAGATGTGTAAGGTGTTGGACCCCGAACCTTGATTGGACGTCAGAATTATTAAATGAGGAATCAGTAGTGAATGTAGTAAGTGGTGATA
>JANIHZ010000005.1:62497415-62508290 GCA_027478365.1 Erythroxylum rufum | reverse complement strand
TGTATCCTAACTTAAGGATTATTCATGAATAATAATCAAAAAATTATGAAGCTATCATGAGAAATAATTAATATATGAATTACCATATCATGAGTCCAAGCAAAGTCATAAAGTTCATCATAATGAAAACACTCACTCCTGCACACCTAAATCATACATTGTCCTTAATGTATGCATAAGATATTCACAACTTAATAAAGATAATCAAAGAAAATAATGAATAGAGGACTCCCCTGAATTGTGAGCATCTAAACATTATCCGCAGATGCTTCTTTTTGGTACTAATTTCAGAGTTTGCAACAGATTGGTGGTGTGAAGTAACATTTATCGGCAATTTTCCTTTTGCTGCGGTCTTGGTAGTTGCCTTAGGAAGCCTTATTACATTAAACAAGATAAACAAAAATTACTTGGAAAAATATTAACAACTTAATAATCATTAAAATTAAACTAAAAGAAACATAAACTAAAAGTAATTAATAAGAATGAAAATAAAGAAGAAATTAAAAACTGCAAAAAGAATATGAAAAAAGGAAAATGGTGGGACATTGGTGAGTGGAGGCTTTGTGCGTGCTATGTTGTTTTGTGAGGGATATTGGTGTGTGAGGAAGGTTTGGATTGGACTTTTTTTTCATAGAAGAAATAAGCAGGTGGAGTGTGTTATTGGCTAATCACTGAACGAGTGTGATGCGTCTTTGCTTAGCTTGGGAGTGGCTGTTATGGGTCTATTTGCTGTTAATGTCCTGCACAACAGAAACAAACTGATCAAGTAGAATTGCGTAGGAGCTAGTGGTGGCTTGGTGTGTTGTGTGATGTGGGCTGCAGTTGTCTTATTGTTTTTGTGTGAATGGGTGCTATGGCGTGGTTGTTGGTGATTTTGATTGTGTGGGTAGAAGGAGGGCTATTTAGGTGTTTTTGCGTGCAGTTGGGGAGATGGGTGTGCTATCTGTGGGTGGTTCGGCTGCTGTAGGTGGGAGGTGTTTATGTGCATGGTTGAAGCTAATGGTTGAAGGAGATGGCTGTTAGGTTTGTGCATAAGTGCAGATTTGGGGGTAAGCTTCTCTGTTCGTTGCCGCAGGTGAGGCTGAAGATTTGGAGTTGCTTGGTGTGAATTGGAGACACTGTGTTGTGGCTCGAGTGGCTGGATGTGGCGTGGGTTTTGAGTAAGGGGAGGACAGCTTGGAGTGTCACTAATTTAGCTAGTGGAGTATGTTGCATGGGGTTGAAGAATATGTTTGTTGTTTAATTATGTCTTTGAATGTTCCTGCAAAGAAAAAAACAGCTGATTAGGGTAGTGGACTTTTTTAATAAATAAACAATAATAAAGTAAAAAAGAGAAAAAATAAAATAAAGGAAAAAATATTTACTATTTTTCCAAAATTATTTTTATAATTTGAAATGGGATATTAGAATATCAATCTAGAACACTAAATCGCATAAGATAAGACCCCGCCTTATAAGATTTAATAATTTGGAACTCTAAAGCATTAAATTGCATAAGGCAAGATCTCTCCCTAGGAGATTTAGTAGTTCAGAACTTTAGGGTCTTTATTCCAAAACACTAAATTTTATAAGGCAAGATGTCGCCTTATGAGATTTAGTATTCTGAGATTTTAAGACCCCTTTTTACCTTTAAGCCAATAAATTTATGTTTCAAAAACAAATAAATGCATCAAATAATTAACTAAAAAAATAAAATAAAACTATCTTGTTTTTGGTTGCCTCCCGAAAAGCACAATTGTTTAACAGAAGGTAAGATTTTCTTGTGAGTTATAGTAAGTTCATCATTCAAAGTTTCCAAATCTATTAGCATTATTGCCAATGATTCTACAACTTCACAAGTTTCATCAATTTGCTCGTTCACTTCCGATTTAGCCTTACACTCTAACTTATTTTTAACACTCTCTTCTCTAAACATATCCTGCATAAATGAATTCATAATATCCATATGATTAACGGATTGAAAATCATTTGGGTACTTCATTGCTTCAGAAATACTGAACTTTACTATTTCTCCATCAAACTTTACAGAAAAAGTACCCTCGTGCACATCGATTATTGTCTTAGCCGTCTTCATAAATGGCCTACCTAATAAAATCGAAGCTAAATTTTCAACACTATCTCCATCCATTTTCAAGATGTAAAAATCCACTGGAAATGCCAAACCATTAACTTGCACTAAAACTTCCTCAATAACTCCAATAGGATGCACATACGAACAATCAACTTGTTAGATAATCACATTAGTTTCTTAAAAATAATTCAGATTTAAAGCTTGATAAATTAAGTATGTCATGACATTAAAATATGCACCTAAGTCTAGTATGGCATGCTTATTTTTTCTATTACCAATAACACATGGAAGTGTAAACATACCTGGATCTTTGCATTTTTAAGTAATTTCCTATTTATCACAGTTGATACATTCTTATCCAAAGTTATTCTCTCCTTGTTCTTTAGCTTCCTTTTATTTGTGTATAACTCCTTTAAGAATTTTACATATTTTAGAACTTGCTTGATGGCTTCCGAAAGTGGTATATAGATTTTCACCGTTTTGAAAGTTTCTAAGATCTCTCTTTCATATCCATCATCTTTTGGTTTAGCCAACCTGCTAGGAAAAGGAGGTAAACGTGCATTTATTGATATTGATGAAGGTGAATCACTTTGTACTTTTGTTGATTCTTGAGTTGGAAGTTCGTCATTCTTTTCTCCATCATCGTGTTTTTCTACCTCCATTGGTAAAGAAGTTCCAGATTGAATTTCCTTACCATTTCTAAAATTCATTGCACTTACATTCTACTTAGGGTTCACCATCATTTGGGAAGGTAATTTTCCTGATGTTTGCACTTCTAATTTACTTACCGAGGTGGCTAATTAAGTTATCTGATTTCCTAAATTTTGAAGGCTTGCGCTTGTTTCATGTTGAAATTGTTGAGCATTATTAGCAAGTGGCTTAACAATTTCATCTGAACACATACCTAAATTTGAAGATTGAGGTTGAGCATATGTAGGAGCTTGAGGTTGTTTAAAAATGTGAGGTTGATATTGTTGTTGGCTTCCTTGATTTCCATAGCTCAAATTTAGATGATCTCTCCATCCTGGATTGTAGTAATTGGAATAAGGGTCATACTTTCATTGAGGTTGACTAGGAAAGCCCTGTATTGCATTAACCTCTTGAAGAGAGTCTTGTTGCAATATAGGGACATAGCATATTCTGCACACTTTTGTCGATTGCAATTGACCAATAGCCATTTGATAAACTAGAGCAGTTAAGTCAGAAAGTTTATCCTCAAGATGTGTGTTACTTGCCTTATTCACACGCTTAATAGCTCCATCCGTCTTTGTCCCAAATTGTTGAAAATTTTCAGCCATAATTGATATCAACTGTTTAGCTGCCTTAGGTGTTTTGTTTACCAGAGCTCCTCCACTAACTGCATTGACCATACTTTTATCCATTGGCAATAAACCTTCATAAAAATATTGAATCAAGAGTTGGTCAGGAATCTGAGGATATGGACAGTTGTCACATAGCTCTTTAAACCTTTCCCAATATCCATATAATGTTTTTCTAGTAATTTGTCTTGTCTCCTTTTTTATAGTCGCTGCTCTTGATGCAAGAAAGAACTTCTTCAGAAACATTCTTTTCATCTCATTCCACGTTGTCACTGAGCCAGGGGGAAGATAGTATAGCCAATCCTTTGCCTTATCTTTTAATGAGAATGGAAAGGCCCTGAGATTAATTTATTCTTCTGTCACCCCTTGTGACTTCATTCCAGGGCAAACAACATGAAATTCCTTCAGCTGCTTATGTGCATATTCACTTGCAAGACCCCGAAAAATAGGCGGTAAGTAAATAAAACCAGATTTCAATTTGAAATCTACATCAACATTTGGAAATTGAATGCATAAAGGTTATTGATTCAAATTTGGTGCCACTAACTCCCTCCACATTCTAGGGTTGAGAATTGCCATCTTTTCGTCCTCTTCTTGAAAATTAAATTCTTTACCAATTGTTAGATCTACTTCAAACTTTCACGTTGAAGATGAATGTCCATTTCCTTTCTTAGTCTCTTTTCCCAAATGACATACTATCTTCTTAATTTCTGGATTATATTGTAATTTACCTGTCTGAGAAGCATGAGTCATACAAAACAAGAGGTCAATAGTAACTGTAAAAGTAAAAACGCAAAGAAATTAAGAAACTTGAAATAGTTCCCCAATAATAGGGCCAAATTTTGGTCAGATTGTTGAAGCCCCCAAAATAGTTCTGATTTTCCAAACTTTTTGTAACAATCGTGGAACCAGATCGAATACCTAGAGAACTATAAAACCCCAAACTTTTCTTTTCACGTGTCTATAAAATTTCATTTCGTGTGAACGATGTTTTCGGGCTAATGCAAATTTTATTTTCTCTAAAAGTTGAATTAGGAACCCAACCCTGAATGACAAGTACTAAAGTCAATTGATAGTCGAAAAATATTGTAGTTGACTAGTATGGAAATGGGTTAAAAATAAATTCAATTGGATGGATTTATGATAGATCAAGATTGACCTTGTTTCAAATTATTGTGGAGTAAATTTGAAGCATTCTTGGGTTGAAACGTAAGGACATGAGAATCAATCATAGTTATGGATAATTAAAGTAAATCGATCCAACTTATATGTTGATATTATTTGGGTGTAACATGTTATTAAGTGGGCATAAAATTTCTATCGAAATTGGACAGATTTTTTTAAGCCATTTAATTATTTTGGATAAGAAATAATACATGTACATGTGAATTACCCTTAAGTGAAAGCTGTCACATACATGAAGAAGTTCTTATTATTTTGGAACAAGAATGTATGAAAACCTTATGTTGTCACGTTTATGAAGGAGTAGATGTGAGGGACATAAAATTTGTTACAAGTGAGGCTAATATATGGTGTGTACGTGTGACATTTTGGTGTGACAAAATCAAGTCAACTTGTTTTGTGTAGGAGATAAGAATTTTTGTGGATGATACAACAAGTTAGTGGCTTAATTAAACAAAGATTGTGAGAATTAAAGTAGTGGAAAACTGTTGGAAGTAAACTTTGCAACGTGTGGACAACCCTCTTTAACATGTAGCATGTACCAAGATGATGGAGGAGCTGTTCTACCTTCATTCCAACAAAGTTTCAACTCTCCTTTTGACAAGAATTGTTGAGGAATAATGGCAGCTACTCCTTTCAAGCATAAATCTTCCAAGTTACTGCCTTTAGGATATAAATTTAACATGGTGTTTAAGTTAGAAACTGTGGACTTCTTCATCAATGCCAACTATGTGCAGTAAAAGAATGGACAACACACTACCATCTGATTTTAGGTATGTTAAACCACTCTTTTCCATCCTTTTTATCTGGTCATGTGAATGCTTAAGCTGGAAATGTAACATCCTATTACCTATGTTAAGGCTACAATACTGTATTATGAGAAATTACTTAGAAACTAGAAAATGCATATCATGCTTAAACTAAATATGACATGCACATTTTTACACATTAAAAATGATTGTACATGTATTCATTGAAATTTTCTGGGTATAATTGAGTTATTAATGTGATTAAAATGTGATTTGACAATTTTGGTATATTTAGGATATTTCGGAATTTTTGGAAATTTGGAGTATTTTTGGACCAAGGAAAAATGTTGAAATTGAACCAATTTTAGTCTGGCACGTGGACTGATTAAATATTGACAAATGGCTTACATGCATGCTAACATATGGTAGTCTTATTTGGGTGACACGTTTATTACATGCAAAGAATACACGTAGATTATGTTTTGGTTAGGAAGAGAATACTGTAGCTGTTGTTCTTCACTAAAACACTCAACACCAAAAGTCTCTTCCATGTTCTTCATCACCGAATATTGAATTGTTATTCTTTTTTTGTGTAATTGATTCACTCTTATTGCTGGGGAGGATAGCTGAATCAAGTAAGTGATTGTTGTTAATGTTTTCACTTTGTACATGAATTTATTCATGAGTGGTTTGAGACGTGTAGTTTCGGTGATGAATGAATCAGATGAAAGATTTGTGAAATAAGAAATTGTCCAGAATGAAATAGGTTCTGTTTTGGATATGCAAAAGTTCATGAAAGTTGATGTAGGAATATATATATATATACACACACACACACACACACACACACATACACACTCTGTTTTGATTTAGAGAAAAACGTATATGGTTATTTTTAATGTTCACGCGTGAATATGTGGAGAGTTTATAGAGATGAATTTAATTGAGTTTAATGAATTTAAATGAAGATGTTGGTGAGGTCATGGAATAAAGTTGATAAAATGATAAGTTTTTGACGAAATGAAAGTGTGGAAAAATGGACAAATGCATCAGATGAAAGTAGAAAGACAAACAAAATGTAAAAAATGGAATTTGCATGTATAAGAATCATATTTTTTATGTTTAAGCCTGAACCTTGGATTTTTTATTTGTTTTGTGTTATTGAGCTAAAATGAAGTTAGAAGAATTGGTTTGAGTGTCATTTGTATTAAATGAAGAAGATTGAAGTGAGAAATAAAATTCTACAATAGAGAGAGGAAGTATATATGAAGTTTCAGATTTTTGATGTTTGAAGTGTAAGTTTGAATCTGATTTGTTTAGAGATTGTATTAGGTATAAATATGCATAATAGATGATTTGGAAGTGATTAATCTGGGAAAAAATGAAAAAAAAAGGTAGGAGAAGAAGAAGAAATATTCGGTGAAGAAGAAGAGAGAAAGCATGATCGTGATTTCTCTAAAGAAGCAGCAAAGTCACGATCGTGTTTCTGCATGATCACGACTTTGCAGGTGCAGATGGATCTCATGGTCGCACAGATGCAAGATCATGACTTTCAACATTTTTCCGAAAGAGTTTGTTTCTGAACATCCTTTGATATGTTTGTTATAACTTCTTCACTCGAGGTAAAAATGACTTGATTCTTAAACCAATAGACTCATAACATATTGTTCTTCATCTCCACAAAAAATTATAGCCATCTGAAATGGATTGATTGCTGAATTTAAGATTAAAATGTTGAAGAATACTAAAATGTTATAACTAGGATGATTTCACTGAACATACTTTGGTATTTTGACTATATTTTGATCAGTAGGTATCCAAATGAAATGATTCTTAGTTTAATTTGAACTAGAGATATATGGATACAAGTTGTCTGAAGAGATCAAATTTTAATTCTGTCTCTAAGAATTTTAAAATCTGATTTGAAGTTGAATACAGAGTACAGTTATAGTTCAAAGAACAGTCCGAAGTAAATTGAGTATAACTTTTGGAATACTGAATCAAATTGTATGATCTTGGTGTAATTAGAAACTATGACATTAGAGAACAATTTTCTAGAAGAAAGTGTTGTCTAATTGTGTCAATTACCTTATCAGAATGATCATGCAAGGTTGACTCGAAAGCATGTTGTTAGAAAAATCTGAAATGATCAATTGAGTTACGAAATTAGTCCACATTGTTTTATTGTGGTCCAAACCCTAAGTAAAAATGACATTTATGAGGGTTTTGATATATGAATGATATGGTGACAGGAATCATAATAAGATACCCGAGATTGTCATTGAACATGCATTGTGCATAATTTGTATACATAGATGTGCATGAAGGAATACTTATACATTTGTGAAAGAGTGTGATATATGTAAATGTGTTTTGTATGATATCGAGGAGCACATTAGATTCCAGTTAGACGTTGCTAGACCATCCAGGTAATAGCATATTGGAGCATATTGTGAGTTAACCTAGATGAATTTTTCCTAGGATTGATTGAATATGTTTAACTTCCAAATATTAACTATTTGTGATTTGTTTATGAATTCCGGACTTAAGGTCCGAGGAGTTTAATATTTGGGAATGCATTGGAAGTGTTTTGATTGCTTTGACAATTATGAATGATATTTGAATGCTCAACAAAAGTTGAATGCTGGACTTAGGTCCGATGACTATGACATTCTAACTGTGCATCATATATGACTGTTATACATGGCATATTCTATATTTGATGCATTTCTTAAAATGCATGCTCAGATAAAGGCATTGGTACATGTTTCATAATTTAGAAGTTAAAATGGCATGAATTTTAATGATATGAAAACTAGAGACATAGGGGAACAAATTTCTAGAAGACTTCAAAACCTAATTGGAACATTTGATATGTGAAAATTAAGGAATAAGTGGAGGCATGGTTAAATGAAGAGAAAAATAGTATGGTAAATGGAGAGGAAAACATGTATATCCGTATCTTATGTATGTTATTCAATGGGTATTAATTGCCAGCATGTAGATGTTATATATGTGGCTTAATAGTTGTTCAATAGTAGCATGTATGTTGTACATAGTTTAATGGTTCAATGAAGGGAAAACAATAGGTATATACTGTGTATGTTATTTAAATGGAAAGAAGACAGAATATATAAATCATGGAAGTTGTTCAATGGTTGAATGAAAAGAAAGCAGAATTTTAATCTTACAAAATGCTAAGATTTTGGCTAAGCCCTTTGTCATAAAATCTATAAAACAAGGTGGTAAGTTATGGATATACTTGGCAGGTTTTAGGAACCCTTCAGTGGTCTGCCTCATAGCTTAGACTCGGGAGTAATAAAGGAAAAGCACCAAACACATGAGGGTTGTTTACCATAAATGACAAACAGTGATTGTGTATTTAAATTGATTTGTTAATATGGTTTTTAACTTACTGTGAAATGTATGTTTATGAATAATTCCATTGGTGCGACTACTTAAATTTATCAGTTAATCATAAATAATTCCATCGGTGCTACTACTTGAATTTAAAAGTTGATCTTTATGAGATTTACATATGCTTTGATTTAGCTTTGTTGAATGCACTTGGAAACTAATGAGATGTACACATGCTTTGAATTGGAATTTGCATATGCTTTGAATTAGCATAGAAATGGATTTTGAATATGTTTTGAATTGGTATTAAAATGAGGCGCTCTTATGTATTAATTGTGATTTAGCCTATAGTACGCCGTAGGTCTTTATACATACGATTATATCGATCAGTGTACGCCCTAACATGCATAACGGTATTTGGGGGGCGTCTATCACTAACATGGGTGGTGTTGTGTTTGTCAGTATGTCCTGTGAGTCGCCCTCTGCACATGTGGAGTATATATTGTGCTAGCACTGTTACATGTAACCGATGTAGAACTAGCTCCGTAACCACAGATTTATATATAGTACTAGCTTCACAACAGTCAGTATATAGGGGTTAACCAGGCACAAGTAAGCGATGCAGAACCAGCTCCGTGGCCTTACACCTAAGGGTACCATATGGAAAAGAAAATTAGTGATAGGCTATGTTTTAAAAAGAAAGTACATGAAAGTATTGATTGCCATCACTGTGTACTTTATAAGAAAAGTGAAACTTGATCTCATAAAATTTTATATGTTTTATTTTACATATTCATTAATCTTATGAAAATAAAAGAATGTGTTTTGTAAGAACATGGGTTATTACTTGAAAAGAAATGTTTTCTTTTATGGAGGTTAATATTTGTATAAGTGTTATTATTTGAAACCAATAATACTTATTGAGCTCGTTTAGCCTCATCCTTTATTTTATGTTTTTAAATAAAACCTCCCAGGTGCACACTTAGGGGCTTTAGTAACATGGACTCCACTTCGCGAGTAGTCAACTTTGTCAAGTGCTGCTGTGTAGGCATTTTTTCCTTGTACATATTTTTAAGAACCGTTGCATATCTTTGAACATGTTTTGGAAAGTACAATTGTATAAAAAATGGATGTGTATAATTGTTGGACCCTGATTTTTCAGTGGAATTTAGAAATAAGAAATGATATAAAATTAGTGTTTTATATATGCATTGTGTAATGGAAGTTGAAATTGAGAAATAAAGAATGAAAGTGTGAAAAGTTGTTAATTAGAAAAGTTTGACTTGAGAGTTGACTTTTTGATTTAAGCCAAATTTGAGGAAATGATCTTCTTAAAACTTGTAGCTCCTATCAAGAGCTTTCTGTATCCATAAATTTTGATATTTTTTGATATCGTAAGTGAGAGTTATGATCAGTCAAAGTTAAGTATTGTTTTGCTTAGAGTTTGACTTTTTGGAGATAAAAGTTTGACTTTTTGATTTAGGCAAAATTGGAGAAAATGATCTTCATGAAACTTGTAGTGTTTGTTGAAAGATTTCTGTGGCCATAAAGTATGCTATTTTTTGATGTCGGGATTGAGAGATATGAGTTTCCGAAGTAAGGTGCTTTTGCTTTGGTTTTTGAAAATGCTATTAAGTATCGATTTGTGTGTTCTATGCTTCGAGGTCACTTGTCGTATGGATTTAGTCTGAATTGGAGTAAGTGGTCTACATAAAAGTTGTAGATTATGTTTTTATCTTTCCATTTATGTAAAGTATGCAATTTTTCGATATCGGGGCTAGGAGTTATGATTGACGGAAATTGGGAAGTTGTTTAGGAAAAGCCGCTAAGGACAGAACCTTTGAGTGGATTTTTGACTTCCTTAGAGGTCAAATTGATTTTTATGGCCTTCATAGAAGTTGTAGAGATTCCTTTTATTGTTTTATTGACACCAAATTTGTCAAATTCTGAGTTCAGGATCAAGAGTTATGATTTTTGTAAAATTCGTTCGGTTCTTTTGCTTTTGATCCGACTCTTGTTCAATCTTTTGCTTGTAATTCCTTCGTCTGACATCCGATTGACTCGATTTTTGAAGCGTTAGATTATTAAGACAATTAATTTAATTTTCATATGGAATTATTATTTTTAGGAGATTAAATGGAAAGAGATTGATTGAACCAAAGTAAGAGGTTTGGTTATAGGTTATAAGTTGGATAAT
>JANIHZ010000005.1:62474210-62497315 GCA_027478365.1 Erythroxylum rufum | reverse complement strand
ATACATTGCAGCACTTTGAACTTATGGTTTTCAAATAAGGATATTTTAAACATCCCTTCTATTATTATAATATAATTGTGAGCATTTTTTGTACTTTCTTTTTTACTAAAAGAAATGTTTGATTGTTGTTTGTTAGGTAGCGGACGCAGTAGAAAGCATAATGTTGGACGTGTCTAAAATACCGGAGATAGATTTAAATCCAAAAGTATTCATGAAAACACCCAATCTTAAATTTCTCAAATTTTATGTGCCTGATAGATCATACGGATGCTTTGAAGAGCAAAGTAATCTGCGTCTTCCTCAAGGTCTTGATTATCTTCCAAATGAGTTAACATATTTTCATTGGGATGGATATCCATTGGAATCTTTTCCAAGAAATTTTCGACCAAACCATCTGATTGTGCTTCAATTACCCAATAGCAAGATAAAACAGTTCCAGAAAGAAGTCAGGGTATTTATATTATGCCTTGTATTTTCATATAATTAATTTTCTTATAAGTGAGTTTGAAAGCAACAACGGATGAGAATTAATCCCTTTTCTATTTACTAACTGCAGGATGAGAATATAGGATATTCAGTGGCATCTCAACTGTCATGTGGAAAATTTGGTACGATTTTTCATCGTTTTTGCAGTTTGATTAAAATTCCATCTTACATGTATGGATGGCAATTGGGCAAGGTTTCGTCCCTAAGTTTGGTAGATTGCAAAAACATATGCCATATTCCAAGTAGTAGAGTTGGACTTCTAGAAGCTCTTGAAGTTCTTGACCTGCAAGATTGCACAAATTTGAAAACATTCCCAGAAGTTTCAAGCAACATAAAGTCTATGAATTTAGGTTGGACAGCTATAAAACAGATACCTTCATCATCAATTGAGCACCTTGGCAAATTGGAAGATTTATACATGGGCGGTTGTGTAAACCTTGAAAGCCTTCCAAGCAACTTTTTCAACGCGTTAACATCTCTTAAAAGATTTATACATGGGCGGTATTGGAAAAACTACTATTGCTGAATTCATATTTAAAAAGCTGTCATTTGAATTTGAAGGTTGTTGTTTTCTAAAAGATGTGAGAGAAAGATCAAAAGTGAGGGATTTAAGGAAAGAACTTATTTCATAGCTACTGGGTGAAAAAGAACCAAACGTATATGCATTTCTTGAATCAAGACTTGGTCGTAGAAGGGCACTAATCGTTCTTGATGATGTGGATGACTCGTAAGAATTAGATTCATTGATTGGAGATCCGTGTTGGTTTGGTTCACGAAGTGTAATTATTGTCACTGGTAGAGATAAGCAGGTGCTTAGAAGAAGGGCTGGGTTTTTATATAAAGTTGAACCATTACAAGATGAAGAAGCCCTTCAACTTTTCAGTTGGAGTGCCTTCAAGCAAAACTATCCCAGATAAGGAGCAAGTGGTGGTCTTCTTTAGAGCTGGATCTTGCGACTGGATATGGAGCCATGGTAATTGTGTAGTGAGTATAGCCTTGTTCAAGTTCAATGAAGAGAATCGAGGTATGAAGTTCAAGTTCAGTGTAGAGAATCGAGGCACACAGACGCAGTTCAAGTTCAGTTAAGAGAAAGGAGGTATGAAAATCCTGAAGTGCGGGGTCACTCTAGTGTATTCCCAAGATCAGGATGAACACTGTCAAACATTTTAGTTTCCTACTCTAGTGTCCACGGTGAAGATAGAAGTAAAGACAAAATGAACAAAGTATGTTTTGTATTTTCACGTTCTCTAGGTGAGAAGAGCCAAAGTATATATATACAAAAGATGAGGGGAATCCCTCCTATATCAATGGGATTTGACAGATACAGAGGATAACTACAAATAAGTCAGCTATTTAGAAAAGATTTTTTTAACTTATAAAAGAATTGTCGTTGCTTCCTTGATTCTTGCAGGATCGTTGCTCACTTGGAACTCCATTATCTTCTATACTCCACCTCAAACTAGGATGAGGCATTAAGGAAAGTCCTAGTTTGTTCCGTAAATCCATAAAAACAGAGCGTGGTAAAGGCTTCGTAAAAATATCAGCTAATTGAGCTTTGGATGAAACAAAGTGAGTGACAAGATTGCCCATTGCAACTTTTTCTCGAACAAAGTGGTAGTCGAGCTCAATATGTTTAGTTCGACCATGGAAGACTGGGTTCACTGTCATATGCAAGGCACTTAGATTGTCACAATGCAAAATGGGTGGTTTAGCAAGCACAATACCAATATCTCGAAGTAGATAAGTGAGCCAAGTTAACTCTGCAGTGGTGGATGACATGGATTTGTATTCAGCTTCGGCACTTGATCGGGCAACCGTGGGTTGTTTCTTTGCACACTAGGATAAGCAATTTGCCCCAAGAAAAGTACAATGCCCAGTAGTGGATCGTCTAGTTAATAGACATCCAGCCCAATTTGCATCAGAGAAAGCATAAAGGTCCAAAGTACTTTGGGAAGTGATATTCATTCCATAGTCAAGTGTGCCATTGATGTAGCGCAAAATGCGCTTAACGACTTGATAATGTCCCACGGTCGGCTCATGCATGAACTGACAAACAAAATTTACCGAAAAAACAATATCGGGTCTTGTTATGGTGAGATACTGCAAACCACCCACAAGACTTCGATAAAATGTTGGATCATTAAAAAGTTCATTGCTAGTTGAACTTTTTATGTTTAAAATACCAAAACAAGTCTTTTATGTTTATTCTAATTCATTGCAATTTTTAGTGGTAATTGATCTAATCACACCCCATTTTATAGTTTAGGCTACATTGCATTTAGTTACTTAGGAATTTAATTTCATTTTTTTTGGTTCCTCAGAGAGAATGACCCGAGGTTGCACTATATGCAATCCTTGGTTAAATTTTGAAGTAACCCCAAGGCGACATCGAATTTAAGGTTATTTCAGTTGTGATCCAAGTAAGTTGCTTGAGGACAAGCAATAATTCAAGTGTGGGGGTATTGTTAATGAGCATTTTATATTGATTTTAGATACATAATTTGCTAAACTTTTGTCCATTTAATGTTTAAATTGTACTGATTAAGAGTTATTTGTTTTAATTTTAGGCACATATTGGATTTGGAACGTTTAAAAGCATAAAGCAAGAAAAGCTTTTAAAAGGAAGCAACAGCCGAACAAGAAACGACAGCGTAGTAGCAAAAATTTAGGCTTCATGAATCCAAAATGACGTGAAACAGAGGTGGACAAACAAGAAGAAATAACGTAGCCCACAACCCAAAAAAAAACAGGAGGGTGGACCAGCCAGTTTATTCCATCACATCAATGAATAGGAGGGAACAGAACAAGAGGGTTTTGTGTGAACAGGAAGGTGGACCAACCAGTTTATTCATCACGTCAATGAATAGGAACGAGAGGGAGAGAGTTGGCGGCAGAGAGAGAAGACGTGAATAGTAAGGTGGCCCAAAGTTTTATTAATCTCATCAGCTACAGTAGCAAGGAGGGAGGAGAGAAAATAGAGTAGCGTGGTAGAGGTCTGCGGTAGAAAAAATAGTATCGTGAGAAGATAACTTCTTAGACAGCAAAAACCGTCTCTCTCGAAGACCATATATTAGGTGTTCTTAGTTTGCTTTTATTCCTTTATTGTTTTAATTTTTTTGGATTTAATCAATACAAATATATATTATGACCATAATTTATGTTACATTAATGAATATGTAAAAGTAGGTTTTTTTGGTTGAGGTTAAGATTGACATTGGATTAGGATAGTTTTTGTGGTATTAGTTTTTCTTTGATTGAATACATATTTAGTCTTAATATAGCTTGATCACCTAGATTAAGACCTTAGATAATTGAATGTCATAACCAATAAGATTTAATTTGTTGAAAAATTAATCAAGCAATATACTCGAGACTAAAGCGTAGATCAACCTTAGGATCTTATGTGAGGATACCTAGGATTAACAAACTTAATTTTAGGTTTCTTGTATTGAATACCTTTTATTCCAAATTATCTATGAACTAAGTAGGTAACTCGAATTTAAAAAAGAAAGGAATCCCTATGAACATTGGATTCGACTTCCTTAAGTGAAGTAAATTCTAAATCAATCAACCGTTAGAAGTTTTAGTGTCTAGTCCAATTGAAATCCGATACCTTAACCAATTTTTGTCATTTGATTAAGTCTAGTCATTTTTAATTCATACTTTACATCTTGCATATTTCCTTGATTTACTTATTTTATTTTATTTTCAAATCAATCAATTCTTGATCGTCCGAGTAATTTTGCATCGTTTAATTTAATTGTCTTACATGTTGGAATCCCTTAGGTACGATATTCTGTTCTTACCGTTTTATATTACTTGTCGACGAGGTACACTTGCCTCTAGTTTGATATAGATAGAATTTAATTTATATTGTTTTGTTTAGACCGCAACATATATGCATGAAAGATTAGCTAATTATAAAAAAATTCAAGTTAATTTATTATCTCATGAAGGATTAGGTAATGAATAAGTGTAATATGATAACTCCCATGTTGATGTATATGGGTTGGTAATTTTCACAAGTTAAGTGTCTTAATCTAAGTGCAAAAAATTACAATACTAAAAATATTTGGAAAGGGCTACAACTATATCAAATTTTAAGTTTAAACTAATTTATTTTATAAATTCTCGTGAGATAAGTCATCTAAATCCGACCGTCATATACTAAATATTCAGATCAAATCCCTAACCTAAATGTTCGCCACCTCATGGATGATTTTGTTCTGAAAATGAAAAAAAATGTTCTATTATAATTTCTATATTTGTTCATGTTTTACTGCACATTTGTTTCATTACAAACATTTTTCACCTGAGCCAGTTTTTATAACAAACAACTAATGATTTATTTGTTTTCAGGAATGAAAAATATGTGTTTAAGGAATTTTTCAAGCGGAATTCAAATAAACTTTACTGAGAAAAGATCCTCAGTAATCCGTTGTTCTAATCAAGAAGAAGGAAAAGGGGAAGAAAAAAAAGAAGCAACTACATCTGATGGTCACGACGGCTTGAGATGTCTGTTTCGAATTGCCTGTAGCTACCCGTGCCAACTTCTCCCATTTATTTATTATAAAACATGTGGATTACCTGTGCCTGAAACTATCCCAAGTTCCCAACCATTCACAGATGTGCTCCCGGATTGGAGAAGTTTGCCTTCCTAACGACAACTTCAAGGCGGCGGATGACAAGAGCCCTTGGCCGTCAATTCTTTGAAAGCTTGACCGTCACGCCAATAGTCTGATGGAAGAGTTGGTCAATCCAAGTTCAATTTTATTGACATCCCTGTTCAATTTATTCGACCTCTCCTTTCCAGGAAAGCAGAAGCAAAAGATAAACTTTTATTCGACCGTCTAGTCTTCTCTCTCGTTTTTATTTGTTTGTCAAAGCATTACGAGATACTTTAAAGGTTGGCAAATTAATTTAAAAATTCTAAAGATTGAATCTTCTACTATTAAAATAATAAAATACTGATATAATTAATTAATATGAAGTCGATTTGATATATCAATTTAAAATTTTAATAATCAAAATAACATATTCTATTGTTTTTTAAAGTCAGGTTAGGAAATAACATGTTCTAGTGTTAGTTAAACTCAGGTTAAACCTAACCGAACTCGGACCGGCTGCTACTAAATTGACGATATCATATTATCATTACATTCAAAGTCACCAACAAGAAACTTTAAATAATAATATCCTGTTCTAAAGGTAAGTACAAAAACAAGGTCACTACTTCTTGGAAAGTGTGGAGACTTTAAATAATAATATCCTGACCTACAACTTCCGTGTACAAACTTAAATTCTTATAACTATAGAGGTCCAGAAATGGCTACTAAATTTATGGCATCTCAACATAAACCTCATGTAGTGTTCATCCCATTCCCTGCACAGAGTCACATGAAATCAATGCTTAAGCTAGCAAAGGTACTGCACCACAAAGGTTTTCACATAACATTTGTGAATTTCGAGGGTAATCATAGACTCTTACGTGAATCAAGAGGTTCTAACTCCAAGGATGGCTTGCTGGACTTCCGCTTTGAGTTCATTGCAGACGGTCATGATACTATAAATTTTCTGACCTCATTGCAACACTCAATAATAGTATGTCTTCCAATGTTCCACCAGTGACCTGCATTGTTTCCGATGGATTCATGTCAAACTGCACTATTCCAGCAGCTGAAGAACATGGAGTTCCTGTTGCAGTTTTCTTTACTCTCTCTGCTTCTGGCTTCGTGGCCTTTGATCAGCTGTCTGTACTTGTAGAAAGGGGTCTACTACCCTTGAAAGGTATGTTATGTTCAGTAAAGAAGTCATTTTTCCTTATGGGTAAGAAAGCTAGCTATTGATTACCGTGAACTAATACTTGGTAAATATGTCAAAATGATCACTTCTCTAAGAGACCTTCTTAATTAGTACTTTTCATTAACCAGAACAAGTTCATGTACTTAATAAACTCTCAAGGTGGATTTAACTTTCGTTTCGATGTTATAAGTTGTGCATCTTTATAACCTTCTCGTCTAAGCTATTATCATGTCTTTTTGCAGACGAAAGCTTCCGAAAAAATGGCTACTTGGACCAAGTCATAGATTTCATTCCAGGATTGAAAAATATGCGTTTAAGGGACTTTCCAACTAACGGAACTCAAATGAAAAGTACTGATCAGTTCGAATACCGGATTGCGGCAGAGCCAACTAAGAAAGCACGCGAAGCTCCAGCAATCATCTTGCATACGTTTGATGCTTTAGAACATGAACTTTTAGATGCTATATCCTCTATGTATCGTGCTGTTTATTTCATTGGTCCTCTGCAACTGCATCTCAATCAAATTCAGGACAGTGATCTGAATTCAATTGGCTGTAATCTGTGGAAAGAAGAACCCGAGTGTCTTCAATGGCTCGATTCCAGGGAACCCAACTCAGTGCTTTATGTAAATTTTGGAAGCATAGCATCGTTGACGGCTGAACAACTCATAGAATTCGGGATGGGACTGGCCAAAAGCAACCACCCTTTCCTATGGATAATACGACCTGATATGATTGTTGGTGGTTCTGCAATATTGCCGCAAGAATTTATTGAAGAAACAAGAGAAAGGAGCTTCATAGCTAGTTGGTGTCCACAAGAGGAAGTCCTCAACCATCCATCAGTGGGAGGTTTCTTTACACACTGCGGGTGGGGTTCAGCTATTGAGAGTATTTCTGCAGGAGTGCCCATGCTCTGTTGGCAGTTCATTGGCGATCAACCTACGGTAGCCAGGTATGTTTGCGCTGAATGGGGAATTGGTATGGAGATTGACAATGATATGAAGAGAGATGATGTGGCTAATCTTGTGAGAGAGTTGATGGAAGGAGAGAAAGGTAAGGAACTGAGAAACAGAGCGATGGAGTGGAAAAAATTGGCAGCAGAGGCTACTGGTCCTAAAGGTTCATCGTCCTTGAATATTGAGAAGCTCGTAAATGACTTTATTTTATCAGGAAACTGCATGGTTGAAAAAAGTTGATTAATAATATCGAGAACCGACTGTACACCTTTCTTTTATTTTGAGTTTAGACTGAAATGTGTAGTGTTAAGTTTGTTGCAATAAGCTTACATTCTACCATGCTACACTTCTCCAACAAATCCGTGGTATAATGTGCTGAAATAAGAAAAATCCATCCTTTGTGCGCTCATGGTTTTACTCTCCTAAAGCATTCATTTAA
This sequence comes from Erythroxylum rufum, assembly GCA_027478365.1. Lineage (NCBI taxonomy): Eukaryota > Viridiplantae > Streptophyta > Magnoliopsida > Malpighiales > Erythroxylaceae > Erythroxylum > Erythroxylum rufum. The sequence continues at coordinate 62,489,633 of JANIHZ010000005.1, read as the reverse complement.
ATGTTTTGATCAATCTCAGCAACTTCATCACCTGTGACGATAAGGTCATCTATATATACCAAAACTATAGCCAACAGTTCACCTTGTACATTCGTAAACAAGGTGGAGTCATTTGGTGGTGCCATCGTCTAAGTACTCTATATCAAAAACTCTGCTATCAAACTCTCACTGTTTGCTTCAATCTATAGAGTGCATTCTTTAGCTTGCACATGTAACTACGACGAGCATTGCTTTCAAACCCTTGAGGCAACTCTATGTATATTTCTTGATCAAACTCACCATTCAGGAAAGTATTCTTCACGTCTATCTTCCAAAGCTTCCAATCCTTATAAGCAGCTAAGGCAAATAAAACATGTATCGTAATCTTTGCTATTGGACAAAATATCTCGACATAGTCTAGACCATACTTTTACGAGAATCTCTGAGCTACCAATCGAGTTTTATATCTTTCAACCGATCCATCAAGGTACCTCTTTTCTTTTTAAATCCATTTGCAAAAAATTGACTACATATCTTTAGGTTTGGGCACTAAATCTCAAGTCCCATTTTACTTTAAGGCATCTATTATTTTCTTTTTCTACAGCTTTTATTTTCTTTTTCTTGCTTATGGATGCCCCTTCATTAGTTGTAGATTCTTTTGTATTATCATCCTCAACAAGTGCTGTATTGGCATATTTAAGTTTTTTTTTTCTTGTATTTTCTTTCCATCCTTCATAAATGAGGCACATTTTCTACAACTTCCGCAACCTCTTAAATCTCTTCATGTTGGCTTTGTTTTGCTTCTTCAGGTGTTTGATAATGCACTTATGTGCACTACCGAGACTGAGTCTTTTTATATGACTCGCTATTGATATTTTTCTTCTATTTTTTCCAGCTTTTATGTAATTTCTTTAATCACTTCATCTCCTTCAAGCCTTTCTTGTAACTTCTCCTTAATTTCCTTTAAATCAGGTAGGACCAATTCATGAGGAGACCATCAAGATGAAACCTTATCAAATATCACATTTCTTGAAATATGATACCTTTCGGTTATTGGATCATAACATTTTTACCTCTTTCTTTTATTGTCATAACCTAAAAGGATGCACCTTATTGCTTTCTTATCTAAAATTGTTGCATAAATAACATAGATGAAAACATAACAAATGTAGCCAAAAAAATTTGAAACTGACTTATAATGTTGGAAAGAATGATTCAAAGTTAGTTAGGATTTTAGAGTTGTTAAAAATTCTTTTAGAATAGGTCTTAGTTTATCTTTAGTCTTATCTTATAAGCCAAATTTGTTGGCTGAAATATTTATTTTAGTTTTTGTATTTTATCTATATAAAGCAACCAAGTTTAATAATAAAAGTATGGGAGTTTATCTTACCCATCTTATTCATCTTCTTCTTTTCTTCAAATTTCCAACAGTGGTATTAGAACTTTAGATCCTTGAGGGACAGTGAAATTGAGTGAGAAAAGTATCTAGGATGGGCTGTTAAGATAAAAGATCATTTAAAAGGTCTTAGCTTGTGGTAGTGGGTAGAAAATGAAAGAGAATTACCACTTTTGGGTAATAATCCAACACTGACAAAGAGGAGAAAAGAGATGCAGACTATTAGGAGAATGGCAGCTAAAAGAAAGAGATCAGAGAAGCAAAGGAATTTGAAGGCAGTGAAGGAAAGAAATAGGGGGTTTGGCAAAGAGGGATGTGAGGAGGATAAAAGAAATAATGGCACTATTGGCAATCATCCTAATTATCATTGAGAACAACTTCTCAAGGCTTCAGGAGCTAGTGTGGAACTGGTGTGAGTGCCTTTGTCCCAAGGGTAAATTGGATCACAAGGTAGGAGGTCATCGGGAATATCAAAAGCCTCATTGCTATAACTACAAAAGATTTGAAGTGGCTGAAGAAGAAACTTTTTTTTGAATTAGTTGAGATAAGTGCTCAACAATGGAAAGATGATGAGAAGTGCATTATACAGTGAAAAGATGTGTTTCACAAATAAGAAATCTGGAGAGATGTGCTCTATAGAGTTTGAATTTTCTGCAACTTTGAATCAAGGGAGAATGTTGGATAGAATGATTCAAAGTTAGTTAGGATTTTAGAGTTGTTAAAAATTCTTTTAAAATAGGTCTTAGTTTATCTTATAAGCCAGATTTGTTGGCTGAAATATCTATTTTCGCTTTTTGTATTTTGTCTATATAGGCAACCAAGTTTAATAATAAAAGTATGGGAGTTTATCTTATCCCATCTTATTCATCTTCTTCTTTTCTTCAAATTCCCAACATATAATAGGTTTTATGTTCCATAGCTTCTTGAATAGTGGAATCGATCCAAGTATTGTTGGTGGTAACCTATCAATGACATGTGCGAAAATTGCACACACTCTGCCTAGAACTGAGGTGGAGCTGTTAAGCTATTTTATTTATTATTTTGGGCATTATTTGTAGTTTGATATATTTGGTATATCTTTTACGATAAGAAGTTGACTTGGTATAGGATTTCACTATCTTGGATTATGTAGTTTTTTTTGGAAGATAAGATAGTGTGGAAAGAAAAAATCCTACATGTGATAGAATCCTAAAGAAGATAGGATTTGTTGGAGATAAATATGCAGTACATATATCATGAGATAAAATCCTAAAGGAGGAAGGACTTATCATATTTTATCTAATAAGCAATTCATGGTGAGATTATCATGGATTTTGGTGCTGCTACATTTGATAATCTTTGGTGCTGCTACATTTTTGGGATGTTTTGAAGAGATAACTTACATGTTTGGCAATAAAATTTTGTTTATATAAGAAGTTTATCCTGTGAAATACATCTATCAACTTTTTAGGCTGCTGTATATGTTTTTATGTGCTTTGAACGAGATATTAAAAAGTTTCACAGTAGATGGTTGATTGATTTTTGCAACTGCATTTTTGTAAATGTGGGTGAACTATTGCACCACTATTTTATAGATTTTGTGAGAGAGAAAAAAAGCAGTCGATTGATCAATATTTGCAGCTGTGTTTTTGTCTTGTTTTAGTGATGAAACATATGTCCGATTGATGATATTTGTGGTTGCTATGTGTGGGTTTCTTGATGATCAATTTGAAATGTTCACAATAGATTTTAGTTGGATAACTTCCTGCTTAACGAGGCTGAACATATAGGAGAGTGTCTTTTGACTTAAGTGTTTCTTTGTTTATGTATTTATTGATTTAATTACTTGAGATATTATTTTCATCTTTATTATCATTCGTTATTGGAAAAATCCTTTGTTAAGGTTAGCATGAGATGATCATGTTATTGGGTGTGAAATACTTTCACAGGGTGTAAGTACGAGTGGGTAGTGTTAAGGGGTGAGTGGTGTCAGCTTAATAAAGCCTTGTGTAAGATTATTGTACTTAGGTGAAAGTTGATTAATTTGGGTGAGAGCCTCAAACGTAGGCATGTGTGCCGAACTACGTTAACAAATTTCATGTGTTGATTTATTTGTTGTATATTAAGTTTTTCTACTTATGATTAGTTTCTGTAAAATTCACAATTGTTATTCCAATTGCTTTTTTAGAAGCAACCGATAGTTTCAGTTTGAAGCAATTGTGGCATAACATACATATTGCGAAACTACAACCTTTGGTTGTTTTAATTGGTATTAGAGCTTGGTTTACCTCATCAAAGCTTGGTGTGTCAAGTTGGTGTAGATCAATGTTTCACACGTATGGTCACTAGAGAAAGAGCATTGATTACAAGGCCACCGCTACTAGATGGTTCCAACTATCCTTCTTAAAAATCAAGAATGAAAGTATTTATTCAAGCACAAGGAACTAAAGCATCAACTTTTGTGTTGAATAGCTGGACTTATCCTATAACTGATGAAAAGAATGAAGTGATACCTAAAGATCCATCTGAATGGACAAGAGCTAAAAAAGAGGGAGCACTCAGTAAATCTTAAGCGATGCGTGCAATTTTCAGTGCTATAAATGAAAGACATTTCAATATGATATCAGTGTGGGAATCAGCAAAAGAAGCGTGGGATACATTACAGACAATACATAAGGGGTCAAGATCGGTGATAGCTTCAAAACTTCAAATGTTGGCTACTAGATTTGAAAAGCTTAAGGTGGAGGAAAGTGAAACTATTGGAGACTTTCATGAGTTGTAGCATGATATTGCAAATCAAGCACATCATCTTGGGAAGAAGTATTCAAATTTGAAACTTTTTAAGAAAAACTTGAGATCATTGCCTCCAAGATTCATACTAAAGATTGCAGGTACTAAAGAAGCTTATGATATTAATGAGTTATCATTGGACAAGATAATTGGAATTCTCACAAACTTTGAGATGAACATATTAAGAGACAAGCATGAGAAGAACAAAGGATTGGCACTACAAGTTGAAGTCTCCAAATGTGTGAATGATTCAGGAGACAACTCTGATGAAAATGATGATCTAGTATTGCTGACAAGAAATTTCAATAAGTGGCTAAAGAATAGTGGGAGTTCATCAAACAATAATTTCAAATAGAAAGCAAAAAATAAAAAACACAAAAGGAAGAAAAAGAAGATACAATGTTATGAATGTGAAGGCTTTGGACATGTGTAAGTGGAATGTGCTAACACTTTTAAAAGGAGAAAAGGCAGGTCATATGCAAGCACTTGGAGTGAAAATGAATCTGAAAGTGAGTACAACAACGAAGAAGAAACTGAGTAATCATGATGTGTTGGTTGCTTTATATAGTAAAAGTCCAATTGCTTGCTTAGTAGTAACCAGTAAAGAAACTGATGAAAAATACAAAATTTTCAGTTCTAAACTCTAATTCAGATTGTGACAGCGATAATAGTGACTCACAATTCAAAAAGGAAGACATCTACAAGGCCTATGAATTAATCTATGCCAAATGGGTGAAAACGTGTAAACTAAATGAGAAGTTAAGTAGAGAAAATTCAACCATGAAATATGTCATTCAAAATCTACAAATGAACTTATTGTCAACACTAAATGAACTTAATGAAACAAGGCTAAGGTTGGTCAATACAGAAAAAGGAATAAGAATGTTGAATGGTGGTATCGAGAAACTAGACAAGTCGTTGGAAGTTGGTAAAAACAAAAGGGAACTTTAAGGTGTTGGTTATAAAGGTGAATGTTCACAGATGAATAATGAGCAAAATAGTAAAGGTAGATTTGTTAAAGGAGAAACCTAAAAAAGAAGCCGAAAGGTTATGCCTACATGTCACTTCTATGGTGTAAATGATCACATAAGGCCAAATTGTTACAAGCTACTGTAAATTCAATTTCATAATGCTCAAAATAGAAAATCTAGACATTCTTAGAAGAATTTTCAGCAGAAAAAGTTACCAAAGCATATTTAGGTTCGAAAGAATCAACTACACGCACTTGTGGCTCTTAAATCTATGTGCACTGCTTCTTATAATGAATGGTATTTTGAAAGTGGACGTTCATGGCATATGATAGGTGAAAGAAGCCACTTGATTGATTATCAAAGTTTTATGGATGGTCATGTCACTTTCAGTGATGGGAAGAAAGCAAAGGTAATTGGTAGAGGGAACTCTTTACATGGAAGGATTGCCTTACTTCAAAAATGTACTTCATATGGATGGTTTAAAAACCAACTTGGTAAGTAGTAGTCCAATTTGTGATGATAGGTTGTTAGTTAAATTTACTAGCGATAGACGCAGGGTGTTGAACAAACAAGGAAAGTGTTTAGTAAGTGACAGAAGATCGGTGGATAATTGTTATATGTTACTGGTTATTTCTTCCTGTAATTCAGTAGTCATATAATAATATGACTCTATGACATTAATTGATTGATAAGGTGGTAGAATAGAATCTTCCAAATCAGTTTCTCACATTAGATCAGAGGGGCAACAAAGTTAAAAACAAAGAACATTCAGACTCATAGTTAGTTGTTTCCAAAAAAAGAGACCAACCAAATAGAGAAATAGTTAGTTACTTCTAAGGAAGAACCCGTCTAGATATTTGATGCATAAACATACTTAGTGGATAACAAAAACTCAAGGGAACATAATTTCAACAAAGATCCTCCATCACAAATCAGAAGGAGTCATCCTATTGAGAACGTAATTGGTGAGATTAGTGATAGAAGAAGAACTAGAGAAAGAAAAAGGATAGATTATAGGGAACTTGTAGGGCTTATATGTTACATTTCTTTATTTGAACCAAAGAATGTGAAAGAAGCATTACAAGATGAATTCTGGATAGCTGCAATGCAAGAGGAGTTGGCACAGTTTGCTCGAAATTATGTATGGGAATTGATGCCAAGGCTATCGAATGTGAACATAATTGGAACAAAATGTATGTTTCACAACAAAACTGATGACAGAAGTAATGTGATGAGGAATAAGGCCAAGTTAATTGCTCAATGATACTCTTAAATAGAAGGCATTGATTTGAAGTATCATTTCATTCGAGAGCTAGTGGAGACTAAAGTTGCAGTTCTTTCCTATGTAACAACTGAGAAGTAACTAGCCAATATTTTTACGAAATCTCTTGACTCTATCATGTTTGAACTTCTTTGTAGAGCACTAGGATTGTGTGCTTTACAATTTTGAAGTATATTGATGTAGTTTATTACAAAAAAAGGTAAGAAGGAGTTAATGTCTAGGCCTTCTGGGTTTTTCATTTATGGATTTTCTAAGGTTCAGTTGATTGGTGTGTGTTTGGCTTTTCCTTACTTGTTGAATAGTAAATTTGATGTGAAAATAAGGCTCTGCTTGATGATTTTGATTTACAGAGTTATGTTGAGGAAAATGTTGATGTTTGGTTAGAGACTTATACAAAGATTAAAGTTTTCTATGATTTGAATTTTTTAAGTTTTATCTTTGTTTCTCTCTATATCATAGGTTGTATGAATTTGGACAATATGCTTTTAATGGAAATTTGCTCATGAAATGGGATTTGCAAAGAATGCTTTATGAGTGAAAATCTTTGTTCACTTGCATGGCACTAGTATGGAATTGCAGGAACTGTTTGATTGTCTTCTCAATGATGGGATTAGTTTCTCAAATGTCTGTAGTCTGAAATGATAGTTGACAAACTACCTGTGTCATGAGATGGGTTGCTCTTTTCATGATCTTGTTGCTTTTTCTTACATATGGAAAAGGCTTTGTCTCCGGATGCTCTTAAACATTTTTTGTCGGCATTGTTCTGTCCCATGGGGGAGATTATCTAATTTTGGACATCCATTACTCTATTTGTTTATTTCAAGGGGGTTCCCAATTATGTTATTCGGGGAGAGTTCCAAATTTCTTATGTTCAAGAGGAGATTTTCATCTGACAAATAATGCCAAAAAAGGGGAAGATTGCTAAGCTATTTTATTTATTATTTTAGACATTATTTATAGTTTGATATATTTGGTATATCTTTTATGATAGAAGTTGACTTGGTATAAGATTTTACTATCTTGGATTATGTAGTATTTTTAGAAGATAAGATAGTGTGGAAAGAAGAAATCCTACATGTGATAAAATCCTAAAGAAGATAGGATTTGTTGGAGATAAGCCTATAGTACATCTATCATGAGATAGAATCCTAAAGGAGGAAGGACTTATCATATTTTATCTAATAAGCAATCCAGGTGAGATTATCGTGGATTTTGGTGCTGCCGCATTTTTTGGAGGTTTTGAAGATATAACTTATATGTTTTGGCAGTAAACTTTTGTTTGTATAAGGAGTTTATCATATGAAATCCATCTATCGACTTTTTGGGCTGCTGTATGTGTTTTCGTGTGCTTTGAGTGAGAGATTAAAAAGTTTCATACTAAATGGTTAATTGATTTGCACCACTGTTCTATCACTTTTATAAGAGAAAAACAAGCAGCCAATTGATCAATATTTGCAGCTGTTTTTTTTTGGCATGTTTTGGTGATAAAACATATGTTTGATTGATGATATTTGTGGTTGTTGTGCGTGTTGAGATTTTTTCTCTACCTCAAATCTCTCTTTCTTTCCTAGAATAGAAGTTGTACAGCTTTTGTATATCTTTTCTTTCTTAGTTTAGAGCAAATTCTTCTCCTCTGTTTCTTCCTAATTTACCTCCTTGTTTCTTGCACAATTGTATTATAAAATCCCATTGTAAGCTGGGTACGAGATATAATAAAAAAAATGAGATATTTCTCTTACTTTCTCTTTTCAAGTTGTACCACCTTGAAGAAAAGTATTATGTCCAGCTTGTTTAGAATTTGCACAATTAATTCAAGCTGCTTCTGGTCGTTGAAAAGTCTGTTGTACGCTCTTTCGGTGCCTTCATTGAACCTAAGCTTTGGGACCAAATTTGGTGGACATGATAACAATTTGATAAAGCCGTGTTGACTGGACTAGGATTGTTAGAACTTTGGATTTAAATTTAGAAATAAAAAAATTAAGCCAACAAATTGAAATTATTATTAATCTTGAATGATTTTAATCAAACAAAATTATAAGCATTATATCAGTAAGTTTTTAGAAATCACTTTTAAGGATCACTCATGGACAAAAGTTTTATACTTGAAAAATTAGGTGATGTTCATGTTATTATTTATTGAACTTCTTGAATCTGTGATATTAATATAATAAGAAAACTTACAAAAACATAAAAATAGAATCTTATTTAACAAGAATTCCTATTATTATTTAATAAACATAAATTTTAAATTAACAAGGACAAGCTAATTACAAAAGTACTTCAATTTCTTTTCTAATAAAGTAAAATAAATAACTAAAATAGATTAACTAATTTTTGTCTCCATTACCTAGCCGATCGAATTTCTGCATGAAAGATTTTACTGGTTGTTAGTTCACCCATGTTCAGAGATAGTTATGATCATTTGTATATGTATATGGTTGGACGGAAATTTGATGGTACCTTGCAGGGAGTGCAGTTTCATCCAGAAAGTATTATGACAAATGAAGGGAAGGGAATTGTTAGTAATTTTATCAAACTGATAGAGAAAAGAGAGGCTGAATCTCAGAATTAAGATGGGTTTTTAGATGTACTTAAGGTCATATGTGTAACCTATATGCTAGTGCTTATCTTGTTGCTCCCTACTAGGAACATGTTTTTTTTTTTTTTCCGTGGTGGTAAGGTTTAATTACTGAGGCTTCAATGGCATGAATGAATAGGGCTATAGACATCTATTCCAACAGCATTTTGACGGTTGAACTAAACAAGCTCCTAGGCTCATAGGAAGAATTTTGTGTTTTAAGGCTTTTTGCCCCGTCCGACCTTCTCAAATCCTTCGAAATTAAAAGCAAAAAAGGCTTCAACTTGTAGCTAATAGGAGTGAGTTGGTTTTCTACTTTTTAGAATTTTACAACTTGTCGTTTGTGGAGGAATTTAGTGCCCCCAAGGTGATTCTGATTATATGCAAAACAAAATACTTGGTATAATATCAACAATTGTAATTTCATAAAAGGTTTATTTATGGCAACTTTCACTGCAACTTAAATATATGGCATGTAAGTTAGTGGATTAAAATTATAAGATAATTAAAATTTCGAAAACAAGTAACGTTAAAGTGGTAAATAAAACTTACATCGTTTAATAGAATTGAGCCTAAACTAATCCATTTAAATCAAATTTTTAGGCCGAATACACTTGGAGCTTGAAGACACGAAGACTTGGGCTAATTAATGCTTCATCACTTAAACCCAAGAAGATATCAAACCTATTTATTTAATTTTTGGACTTCGTTTATTTTAGGCTTCCATGTATTTTAGCCCAACCTTTTATTATTTGACCTAGGTATAAATACTTATGTTTTAGGATTTTAGAAAGATCAGATCATATTGTTGAGTGTCGTCGGCTTTAGGGAGAAACATTATTCTCTATTCTTGTTACTTTTCGAACCATCTTTCACTTATCAATTATTTTCTCAATTGTGACGTGTCGATTGTTCGTCTCTGGGTTTTATTTTGATCATCGGGATTGCTTAGAACAAGTTTCCGAGAGGTATCGTAAAAATCTAACCTTGCTTATCCTTATTTTTTTCTTATTTCAATATACCTAAAGTAAACATCATCACCGCAGAAGGATTGACGTCGATGTGATGAAGTTTACGATAGGTATATTGAAACAAGAAAAAATTAAGGATACGCAAGGTTAGATTTCTACAACACCTCTCGGAAACTTGTTCCAAGCAATTTCGATGATCAAAATAAAACCCAGAGACAAGCAATCGACACGCCACAATTGAGGAAACAATTGATAAGTGAAAGATGGTTCGAAAAGTAACAAGAACAAGAGAATAATGTTTCTCCCTAAAGCCGACGACACTCAACAATATGATCTGATCTTTCTAAAACCCTAAAACATAAGTATTTATACCTAGGTCAAATAATAAAAGATTGGGCTAAAATACATGGAAGACCAAAATAAAATGAAGTCCAAAAATTAAATAAGTAGGTTTGATATCTTCTTGGGCTTAAGTGATGAAGCATTAATTAGCCCAAGTCTTTGTGTCTTTGTGTCTTCAAGCTCCAAGCGTATCCGGTCCAAAGATTTGAGTTAAATAGATTAGTTTGAGCTCAATTCCATTAAACTCTCCTCTAATAGGCTCGGAGTTTGTCATCTTCGCAAGATCCTTACTCCTGCTCACATCAATTTGTATATATAATATAAATTTCTCTCTCTATTCTTTTAATGAGCATATGTTATTCTTTTAGGATGCTTGAATTTTAATATTTTTTCAATTATATGTTCAAAAAAGGTTTAGTTTATAATGATAAGTACTATTCTTAGTTATTTTATATAGATATACTTTGTTAGCCAGCTCATTTATTTTGATGATTAGCATTATTATTTGTTATATCTAAAACATACATAGACACACGCATATGTATATATACTTGATTAATATCAATGCAAAGATTGTTACCAATTTTGTCACAACTATATTGTGGTATTGGAGCGCTTCTAAAGGTCTAAACAACCGACTCCCAATATAGAAAATTAACTTATTATACCTATTTCTAATTCCTCTACAATAGTACTCATCTCAACATTACCAAATTCTTGCATCAACTGCCAATAAAATTGAATTCTTTAAAATTTTTGTTGTGAAAGCTCAGTTAATGTTGCTATGACACAGCTTCGATTTATATTCTCATATGGATGAAGATTCATGTCCTCCATCATAAACCACTACTGAAGGTCAACCAAATTCACAATGCAATTTTTGGTTTAACCTTGATCAATTAATCTTAAGCTAGATAATTATATCAAATTTTGAATCCTTTATCCCATAAATTGTTAGCATATCATATGCAAAGGATGCTTGGGAAAAGCTTGCAGTCGCATATGCCTCACATTTAGAGTCTCCAATTTGCCAAATCAAAAGCAATATTTTTAAGTTAAAGAGTCACCTAATACACTCAATGTGTAAAATCCATGTTTCATCAACTTGAAGCGTTAGGAAGTCTTATGAATGATGATGATTCGGTACAATTTGTAACCAATCACTACAAGAAAAATAGAGATTAGCAACGGAAATTACTGATGGAATGTGTATAAATTCCATCGGTAATCAATTTTAGCGACGAAATTTACTGACGAAAAAAATCGTCGAAAATATGACTGTCGGTAAATTTACCGACGAAAATTTTGCATACCGTCGGTAAATTTACCGACAGTTATTTCGTTTAGTCGGTAAATTTCTGTCAGAAAATTACCAACGAAATTTTTTCTATTGGTAATTACCTATGGAATTTTTTTTCCGTAGGTAAATTTGTTAAAAATTATTTTTTAAAATTTACCTGTAAAATGTTCAGTTTGTCTTATTACCTTCTATTTCTTGGCCAAGACATTCATTGAGACAAGGAAAGTTTAGCTAGTATTTATGGACCCATCTAAGCTTTGCCTCGGTAATAAACTGTGTCCCGTGGTTAGCCTCCTGAACTTGATCAGAGAAATTGTTCGAGCCCAAAATAAAATCTTTGCAAACCACAACCCACCTCGCACTGCTAGAATCAGAAATTTATCACTACCATTTATAATTTAAAGTTGTTTTCTAATCACAAAATACACAAATAAATGAAAGTAATTAAATACCTAAATTAACTTTCATCCAATATATGAAAAAACACATGACAGTAGTTACAAAAATATCTACACTAAAGGACACGATGACAATGGCTGGACAAGACAACTCCGACGAGTAGAAAAAGAGTCCACAACAGAGAAACCGAAGAGAAAAAAACCGAAAAGGAGATGCAAGAAGAAGGAAGAAGGAAGAAGAAAACGTAGAAGGGGGGAGATGTCGGGTGAGCTGATATTTAAAAAGAATTTACCGACGAAAATTTCCGTAAGTAAACTCCAAATTTTTTTATTCCGCCAATAATTTCCGCCTTTTTACCGACGCAATGAAAATTTCCGTCGCTAAATCCATTAACCGACTGAATTTACCGACGGCATTTTCCGTAAGTAAACTCAATTTTGTTTTATTCTACCAATAATTCCCTCCAAATTTAGCGACGGTATATTTTTCCGTCACTAATATCCATTGCAAATTTTTCTAGGATGAATTCCGTCCAAATCTAGCGATCGTATATTTTTCCATTGGTAATTGTTCGTCGCTAACTTGCAGTGATTACCGACGGATGCATTTTTCCGTCGCTAATGTCAGTCGTAATTTTTGTCGCGACGAATTCCCTCAAAATTTAGCGACATGTATTATTACCGTCGCTAAATTAATCAATTTTAGCGACAGAAAGTATATTTCCATCGCTAATTTTTAACGGTATATTTTCCGTCGTTAAATTTCCGTCGCTAATCTACATTTTTCTTGTAGTGAATGGTGTTCGTCCTTAATATCATCCCTTTGTTCATTCCATTGAAAATGGATTGGATGCTGTTAACTTTGATAATCTTTATGGCCTGTTATTAAATAAAGAACTGAGTCTTAATGTGAAAAACACAACTAAAGCAATTCAGTTGATAGCTTTTGTTGTTTTCACTGAATAATATTCTCAATGAATTCAGAGGCTTCACGAGGGAGAGGAGGATATGAAGGAGGAAGAGGAAGAAGTTGCCAATTTAATATTCTCCTTATCCTTAATAATCACTTGGTAAATATAATATGCAGCCTTCCAACTCCTCTTTGCAATCGTATCCTACTAATGTTATCTATTTTAATTACAACGGCATCGAGCACTAGTCTAGAAATTGTTCTTCACCCAAGTGAAGTATAGAGATACTCGTCTTAATTACACCTACTATCTTACCACTAAAACCACTCAACAACTACGTCGTTACCTCCTCCCATCAACCCTAACCTCAGTTATGGATTATGGACACAGGAGCAACATATCACTTAACATCTGAATTTGAAAATTTAACACTTCATTCTAACTTTTAGGGGCAAGATGATGTCAAAGTACTAATTGAACATGTTGGTTCTTCTTTATGTCAATTTAATAATTCTCTTTTTCAATTGTAGAATATATTAAACATGCCTCAAATTAACCATAACCTATTATCTACTTCATCTTTCACTACCTCTAATAACATTTTTGTTGATTTTTTCTTTCTTATTTCGAAATCAAGGATATCCATAGGAAGGATTTGCTACTTATAGGATTAAATGACAATGACCTTTATTCAATTCTTCTCCATCCAATCTATGATTGTCAACCACCCAAGTTTTCCTCAAATTGTTCTCTTCTTACTTGACATGAAAGATTAGGACATGCTTCATTTTGTATTGTTCTCAAGCACTTAATAAATCAATAATTTATTGATTTCTATTTCCTCTAATAAGTATTTAGGATCGTGTCATGTTTTAAGTATTAGCAAGTCTCATAAATTGCCATTCACCAGTCAAACTTTGTTTTTTAAAGACCTTTTTTATTTAATTTGTTAAGATGTATGGGGATAATCACCAATTCCGTCTATTGACGATCACAAATACTGTCATTTTTACTAATAATTTTAGCCATTATAGTTGGATACATTTTTTCAAACAAAAGTTTGATGTGTTGAATAGGCAAAGAGGGCAAAAATGACCCTAAAATTTGTTTTTGATAACGAGTTAAACCCTAATGTTTTACAACATTCAAATTAAATCTTATTATTTTAGAAATTTTCAAATCAAACTCTACGTTAAAAGAAAAAGTAACAGAAATATAATGCCTTTAGTTTTTTGCCACAACAACGATAATGTGGTACAATTTATAAATTTTAAATTTGATTGTGATTTTGATGTTCCACGTAACCACCATGTGGCACTTGGAGACCCAATTATTTAAATTGATTATTAAAATTATGAAGTTAATATTATTATGTTGATTTTAATTTAACAAAATAATTAACCTAATTATTTGTATTAACTAATTAATTAACGAGTTAAAAACCTCACAATTTGAAATCCCTAGTTATCGTTGGAATTTACTAATGAGACTTCTAAGGGATGATTCCTAACAAATCTTTAATCTAACTCATATAAGCCTCTCTAAAGAAAACCTAAGATGAGTTAGGGTTTCTAAGGAACGTTTCTTGTCAATTCTTTAGCCTACGTCATACAAGCCTACTAAGGGAAAGTCAGAAATGAGTTATTGAAGATGGTTGTGGACCTGTTAGATCTTTAACTTACCCTGTACATGTCTACAAGTGAAAAGCTATAAAAGAATTTTTGAGTATGGTTATCAATTTGTCAAAAGAAGACTTGCTTAGGGTGAATTGATTAGATGTTTGTTTTGATCTCACCTCATTCTCTACCTACAAAAGGCCTATCGGAATTTATCATTCATATTGAGGAGTGATCTTGGATCATCAAGGATGGGATTTCTTATGACATTTATTTTATTATATTTTTTATTTCCCATTTATATTTAATTTTAATGAACATGTTTAACATTTCGTTTTTAAGCATTTTAGATAAAGAGATTTACATATTTTGAGGGAACTTCTAATTTTAGAATAATGCAAAAATTCTACATTAAAACAATACTTCCTCCTTAAAAAAAGAAAAAAAAGCAAGTTCATAAATCATATATTTGGGTGAGAACGCATTCCTAAGTTTAAAGATAGAAACATACAACCACATATGCTGTAGGTAAAGAAATAAAATCTCTGGTGTCAAGACAAGACACGAATCGTAAGTCACTACAACAATTTAATAGAATTCGCGTCGTTTTCTGAAAAAAAAACGTCACGAATTGTATAGAGTTTTCGTGACGTTTTTAAAAACGTCACAAAAAGATAAATTTTTCACAACGTTTTGTAAAAACGTCGCAAATATGTCAGATCTTTTGTGACATTTTATAAACAAAACGTTGCAAATTGAAAACCACGACTATTTTCACGAGAAAACGTCGCAAAAGGCTTTTGTTAAAATCTACCCGACTATTTCCTTTTCCCCCCCTTGCTTTTGTTAAAACCTCTGACTATCTGTTTTTCCCCCCCTTCTTTTGTTAAAACCTCCAACTATCTCCTTC
>JANIHZ010000005.1:62447784-62461446 GCA_027478365.1 Erythroxylum rufum | reverse complement strand
GTGAGATTTTTTGCGACGGTTTTCATAAAACGTCGCGGATACCCTTTGCCTACTCTACATTCCGCGACGTTTTTAGTGACGTTTTTTTAAACGTCGCAAATTCCCTTTTACGACGTTTTATGAGCTTTTGTGACGTTTTAAAAACGTCGCGAAAGGCCTTCTTTTCTTGTATTGAGTTAAACGAGTTATTTAATCTCTAAATGGAATCTATATAGTTCAATTTAAAAAACTTTTTAATTTCTAAAATTTTGTTAAATAAAATTATAATATAAAGTAAAGCTACAAATTTACTAATTTTTCAATTTAAAATAAACTTTTTAATTTCTAAAATTTTGTTAAATTAAATTAGAATATAAGTGAAGCTACAAACATACTAATTTCATGTAAAAAGTTATCATTAAAAAAAATATTTTACTCTCTAAATGACTGTTAAGCAACTTATTAGTCACAAAGGAGTAACTTGATTGTCAATAAAACGTATAAAAAGTTAAATTTAATTAATCTCTTTCTTCGATTTAGTTGTTGTAAAAAAATTGTGTTTAAATTTTATTCATGAATAATAAACATAGAATTTTAATAAAATAAAATATTTTATTTAATGATACTAATGGCATTAATAATTACCCAAAATTTGGCTATATAATTGGATGCTTGTTATAAACTAGGATCCGAAGACAGAATATGTAAACTTTAGCTCGGAACTTGACTACAACCTCATTATGGGAGACTTTATTTAAATAAAATATTTTCTATTGGCAGCCTAAGGTAGCTTACTGGTATTTGCCTCTTAAAAGAGATTAACTCAATAATAAACATTTAATTTTACTTTTTAACGCTGTTCATATTACTTTCTAACTTTTCTTTTCTGTGTGTTGGTTATGCGATGTCAGTGTAATCAACTATGGTAAATTGATTAAACAACGAATTCTATGACTATAAATCCTTGAGATTCCAATAATTTATTACGAGGGGAATAAATAATTTATTTATAAACCATTTTTTTTATATATATTTTAGTTTAAGAATTTGTCTCAGTCCCACGAGGCGTTAGAAAAGAGAGGGCGAATAGGACAATGCAGGCGTCGTTCATTAATAAATAAGATAATTATATTTTAATTGTTATATTATAGTTGTGTTGTGTTGAATAGTGATATAGAGAAGTGTGACATTCAATATGGAAACTTCATTTTATTATGCGGTCATGTGCAGCTAGCACAGATATTCTTGTTTGTGTTTCGTCATGGACTATGGGAGAATCATATTATATAGATGGAGAGTGGTTTATTTGGGGCGACTAAGCATATCACGCTTAAATCTCCTTTTATTCTCTGTCAGGAGGAGCCATGGCAGCCACTTCGTTTATCTCTTCAATTTCTAGAAGGTAAAGAACCAGCTATTTCCTACGACTTTGCTTTTCCTTTCCCATACATGTTCTTCTTTTTTGTTGTCTTCCTGTTGGTCATCTCATGATGATAAATACACAACTGAGATCAATTTTTTTAAGTGGATTTTAATTAGCTGAACCTGGGAATGCTGTTTTTGTTCATATCGCTTAGGAGTTATTAAGGAATTTTTGCAATTCCTGGTCTTCCTTTTCCTTTTCCTTTTCTTATTGTCTTTGTTATGGAGACAAAGAGGTTTTTTACTCAAATGTATTGTGCATAACTTCTCAAATGTTATTTTCTGAATTTCATTAACTTGGGATCTGAATAACTTGTGAAAGTTTCTGTTTACAAAATAATCATCTGATGCGGGGACTCTTTTATGGCATTTTCAAGTTTGGAAAGGGACTTTGGGTTCATATATTAGTAGTTAATTTCCTCTCTCTCTTCAGGGTGATGCACTCAAGCTTCATATGTTTACTTTTCATCTGTATTTTCGTTGTTGTTGGTAGTGTGAGCTTGTTTGGTTCTGAGAATCTATGTGAACATGTTACTAACAGAGTTTTTTCCTATGACGACGGTTTTTTCTCTTTGTTACTGTTATTATCAAAACATGCATCTAGGTATTTCAAGTTTGAATCTTGCACTTTTTCTTAGTGATCTTCATATTTATGTAATTTTTATATTTCTCTATCGAAGTTTATTAGTGATCCTCATCTTTTTTTAATTTTTACCAAATTGTTATTGTTGTTGTTGTAATTTATCACTGTTCTCAAAGGTGTGTTCCATAGGTCTTGATAGGTACCCATCCAAAGTGCTTCTTGCTTCTCACTTCGCACTGAGAAATTTTGTGCTTTTCCACAAACCGATAGTTGTTTCAGTTTTTTTCTAATTACGACATGCGTTTTCGGATACTCCATCACTTAATGTCATTGATAAGAGATTTTTTGGCATTTTAAAGCCTATTTTCTTTGTAAAATTTGTGGGTTTATGACATTAGATTATTGGATCTTGATAAAGATTAGATCTTTGCAATGAAAACACAAAAAGTTTTATTCTTGGAGGAACATTTTTCTTTGTTGGCGACATCCTTTTCCTCAGTTCTCTGACAACTAATGTGTCACGCTTCCACTTATTTTATTGTTGCCATTTATGATGCAATGTATCTGTAGAATAAGAAAGGGGATGAGAAAATAGAGTAAAGAAGAGATGAGAGTCAGAGGTAGGTGAGAAAAGAAGAAATTTTTGGGAATATTTCTTATTGATCACAACATTTCATTGTTATATTTATAGGAGTGTGCCTTACAACATTCATAACAAACCTATGATTGAAAAATGCTAAATGACAATACTTCATAACAAACTCTCATAAAAAATTCCCTCATCATCATGCATTTTCCCTCAACTTGGCAAGACGCGTGACCACTATTTTGCTTCTTCTGATTCCTTTGAGTGTTCTAGCTAAGTCAACATCTGTACTAAGCTTTGGCATTTGATCTAAGGACGTTATGAGCTTACCAATTATTCCTACATCATTGCCTCCCCCTTCGGAAATGAGCTTGTCCTTAAGGTTAAGGTGAGGGAAATCTTGATGAATTTCAGACAAGGGTCTCCAAGTAGCATCAAAATTTGGTTGATATTCCAACTAAATCAAAACTTGAGGCATTATCTAATCTTGTTGCAGTATTTTACGATAACCAATCATAGTAGCAGGAATAAGAACTACTTTATTGTTAATGAACTGAAGGGGCAATGGAATAGCTAGAGTTCAATGTTCTCCTACGCATTTTTTGAGATTTGAAACATGAAACAAGTTATGAATTTTTGCGTTAGTTGGTAATTCCAATCAGTAAATGACAAACCAAATACGTTCACTGACACAGAATGGCCTAAGAAAACTACGAGAGCTTATGTGTTGTTCTGTTTCTAATTGATGTCTGTTGATAGGGTTGTAATTTCAAGAACACCAAATCATTCACCTCAAATGTGATATTAGTTTACTTGTGATTTACCTAGTTCTGCATCTGTGTCTGAGCTCGTAGTAAGTTGGCTTTAAGAGTATCAAGAATGGAGGTACGAGCTTTGAGCAAGTCTTCAATTAAAGTTACACTTGCAGTACTGTCGACATAGTCCAATAGGAAAGGTGGTGGACGACCATAAACTAACTCAAATGGAGTCATGTTGATTGCAGAATGGTGAGACGTGTTCTAGTGCCACTCTGCCCAATGTAAGTAGTTCATCCATTGCTTGGGATTATCAGAAATAAAGCAATGCAGATAATCTTCAAAGTAACAATTCATGACTTCCGTTTGATCATTAGAATGCGAATGATATGCACTACTGGTTGCCAAAGTTGTACCCTACAATTTGAATAGTTCTTGTCCAAATTGGCTCATAAAAAGTAGGTCACAATCAGACACAATACTAGAGGGAACCCATGTAACTTAACCACTGTTTTGACAAATACTTCTGCATCTTGTGGGGCTATAAAATTTGGACCAAGACCAGCAAAATGAACTTGTTTTGATAAAAGATATATAACCATAAAAATAGTAGCTTTGCCCATAGATGGAGGGAGATGGGTGATAAAGTCCATGGACGACGAATCCCAAACTTGTCCTAGAATGGCAAGAGGTTGTAAGAGCCCTTGAGAAGCCTTATTGAATGGCTTTACTTTTTGAAAAATAGCACAATTCCCTACAAATTCCTTGACTAATTGCCACAATTTTGGCCAATAAAATGTTTGCAGCAATGCGAGATAATATGCGTTGTACTCTGGCATGACCTCCTATTGGCGTGTTGTCAAACTCAGCTAAACTGAGTAATTGCAAAGCGGAATCCAAAGGCACCACCACCCTGCCTTTATATAACAACAAGCCATCCTTAATTGAGTGATGTGGAAATGTAGCAGGGTTGGCTTGGATATCCTAGAGCAGCTGAATAAAAGTTAGGTTAGTGCAAAAACATTGACGCAAAGCGTCCCACAAAGCCATTACTGGTTTGGATGCAATTGTGAAAGCATTAAAGGAACTAATGGTGATGTGAGATAAGGTATTAGTTGGCCCAATATCTCTCCCTGGACGATACTCAATATCAAAATCAAATCCTAGCAGTGTTGTGAGCTATTTCTACTACTCAGGGGACTGTATCGTCTAATGGATTAAAGCCTGTAAACTTTCATGGTCAGTTTGGATCAAAAATTACCTACCTAATAAATACTAGCTCTTTTTTAGATTGTTTCAATGATGGCATACATTTCCCTAGTGATAATAGGCTATGGGGTGCCTTTGCTGTGATAATATGGCACCAGTACATGTCCCCAAAGCATCGGTTTGAACAAAAAACTATTGCAAAAAGTCTGGAAGAACTAGAACTGGGGTTGTAGCTAATGCGTGTTGCAATTTGACAAATGCAATGGTTGTCTCGGTGATCCAGATAAAGGCATTTTTACACAGACATTGTATTGATGATGTAGCAATTGTGGAGTACTTTGCAAGGAATGGCGATAGTATCTAAATAATTCGAGAAACCCACATAACTCTTTGATTGTATGAGGAAGTGGCCATGCTTTAATCACCTCAACCTTCTTAGGATCTACAGTAACTCCCTTTCCCAAAATGCAGTGCCCCAAATAACCCAATTTAGTACATCCAAACTCACACTTCGACAATTTTGCAAACAAAGCATGGTTCTACAAAGTGGTGAAGACTTCCGCCAAATGTGCTAAATGGGAATCCCAAGATGGACAAACACCAAGATATCATCAAAAAATACAAGTACTAATCTACCCAATATTACCTAAAAAATTGAGTTCATTAAAGCTTGAAATGTGGACAGAGGGTTAGAGAGTCTGAACGACACAACAATGAATTTGCAAAGAACATGATGTGCACGAAAAATAGTTTTCTCTATGTCTGGCGGATGAATCCGAACTTGGTGATAACCAGTCTTTAAATCTAACTTCAAAAAGGCTTGAGCCCTATAAAGTTCATCTAGTAATTCATTAACTATAGGGATAGGAAATCGATCCTTAATGGTAACCGCATTGAGGGCACGGTAATCAACATAGAAATGTCATGATCTGTCCCTTTTCTTAACAATAAGGACTAGTGATGAAAAAGGAGTGGTCTAGGTTATATCACTCCCTCCATAAGCATATTTTCCACGAGTTTCTCAATTTCATCTTCTGAAAGTGGGGTAGCGATAGGGTTTGACATTGATTAAGGGTGTATTGGGTTGTAGTGATTTATAGTGGTCAAACAGTTAGGATGGTGGTAGACCAGTGGGTGAGTTGAAAATGGTGGCAAATATGAAAAAAAAGGTTTGGCGAAATTGAATTCAATTTGGGGGAGCTTTCAATGCAATAATGTGTTCTAGTTTTGGTGGTGTAATGGGTTCAATAGACAAGTGATAGTATTGGGTCATGGTTTAGGTAAGGTTAATTTCTTTGAGTGAGGTGTGGGTAATTTGATGAAAGGAGGGTTGTTGCAGCACAATCAGTTTCACCTTGGCACTAACATAGTCAAATTCTATAAAGACGACCATGTAATCAAACAAGATTGGGCCCAGTTTGGCTAACTGTTGAACAATAGGACAAGATCAGCTCCATAAATAGGTAGCAAGAGAAGATCCACAGGAAAGGTTGTGGATCCCATAACTAGAGGAGTCTGCAAACATATACCCATACACCCTAATGTGTCCTTGCTTCCCATAGTGGCCTTCAAATGTGGCAATGGTTGGATTGTAAGACCCAAGTGAGAGGCTAGCCTAGTCTGGATGAAGTTTTTGTTTGACCCACCATCAATAAGGACCAGTAGAGCCTGACCATTGATAGATCTAACAAGTTTGAGGGTCAAAGGGGCAATTTGGCCCATTAAAGCATGGCAGGAAATTTGAGGGGTGGGTTTTGTTGGTTTGATATACAGTGCCAATGTAATGTTAGGAGAAATATCTTCTCAATCAATCTCATCATCTATTTCAGCCACCAAATAGAGAAATTGTGGGGTTTTGCATCGATGATTGGCCATAAACTTATCATCACAGTTATAACAAAGTCCTTGTTCACACCAAGCCACCATCTCATCTAGTGTAAAACGTTTAATGGTGAAGGGTAGTTTAGGTTTAGTGGGTGAGGTATTTGTGTTGGTGAAGCTAAAGGAGGAGGGGAAGGTTTTTGATATGAGGATTTGGATATGTGGGGTTTGGTAACATTTCACTTATCCTCCATTAATTTGGCATGACCCATGGCCTCAAGAAGGTTTTGTAGTTTAAGCACACTTAGCTCTCTTTGGATATCATTCCTTAAGCCAGGTAGGAAGTAGTTGTGGAGATTCGTGTGGCTAAGGCCAGAGATGTGAGTGGAGATGGCCTTCAACTTAGTCTTGTAATAGGCCACTGTGGATGTTTGTTTAAGCTTAAACAACTAGGATTTGTAGTTGATGAAGGAGAAGATTCCAAAATGGAGCTCCAATTGGTGTTTAAAAACGTCCTAAGAAGATAATTGGTTTATGGTGTAGAGCCACTGGAACCACTAAAGAGTAGTTCCTTTCAGGTAAAAGGCAATAAGGGTGAGGCGTTGGTCCATTGGGGTATGGTGAAATTGGAAGAAATGCTAAATTTAGAAGAGCCAACCTTAGGCATTGTCACTCGAGAAGAGGGCTATTTAGAGTTTAGGGACTCAAGGTGGTAATAGGGATGATGGGTCAAAAGGTGGTGGGTTTGGTTAGTGAGAAGAAGATGTCATAAGAGTTGTAGGGACAATTGAGGAAGAAGAAGAAGGGAATGATATGGTGCGTGGTATGTTTGGTAACGGTAATAGAGGAGAAGATTTTTTATCTAAAGTGGCAAGCTTTTACATCAAATCGGACAGGACGGTTTGCTAGGTGGTCACGTTTTTTTAGATCTATTCAATGGTGGAGGAATAATTGGTTTCAATTTTGTTAAGGTGGTCTGTGAGTTTTGTGATTTGTTCCTCGACATATTTGGAACGAGTGACAATACCTTCATACATCTCTCAACGAGAGCACCAAATATAATGCAATGTATCTGTAAAGTAAGAAAGGGGATGAGAAAATAGAGTAAAGAAGAGACGAGAATTAGAGTTAGGTGAGAAAAGAAGATTTTTTTGGGAATATTTCTTACTGATCACAACATTTCTTTGTTATATTTATAGAGTGTGCCTTACAACATTCATAACAAACTCATGATTGAAAAATGCTAAATGATAGAACTGCATAATAAACTCTCATAACAAATTCCCTCATCATCATGCATAATCCCTAAACTTGGCAGGACGCATGACCACATTTTTGCTTCTTCTGATTCCTTCGAGTGTTCTGGTTAAGTCAGCATTTGTACTAGGCTTTGGCACCTGATAAGAGGTTGTTATGATCTCTCCAATTATTCCTACAACAATTTATGTCATTTTAAAATTTTCATAATAGTCTTTCACCCTTTTAAAATGCTCCCGGAGCCCTCATCTTTCGTTTAAAGGTTGGATTCACTCCTCTATGGAAGACAACATTGTTGAAGCCTTAATATGGATTTTGTTTTAGTTGTAGGTACAGCCTGACAATAGGTCTAGAGAAAAAGAGAGATTCATTCTTAGATATAAAAAACTTGTGTTAGCCTTTATAGGTTTTTTTAGTGACCTCTGTTGGTAGGTTTTCAGTTCTCCAATTGATTCAGATCTTAAATTCTACAGTATTCTTTTATAGCTTTCCGTTTTATAAAACCAATATAAACTGATTCTACCATTAGCCATTGTAACTTGGCTGCGCTGATTATACTGTATACTGAAGAGGTCTTTGAACTCCTTGGCCATTTCTAGATATATAGGCTTTTTAAAATTATTTGCACTTTTTTCACTGATCTAGGTATCCCTCATTCTATCTAGATCTAATCAAGAACTACGTAATCTTTTGTTATTTTTAGTCCCCTTCTAGACATTTCCTCGTCTGGCTTTTGGAAAATCTTGTGCTTTGTTTTCTTCTTCTATAGATTCAAAGTGAACCCCATAATGAAGGAATTTCTAGTGAACGATGTTAACTACGATGAGAACAAATAGAGTTAGTGTATGGCTTCTTAAATAGAGTGGATCATTTTGATTGTTTTCCTTCTTAGGTTAATTGGTATGTTATAAAGTTTTCTTCTCTATTAGACACGCTTATGATTGGTTTCAAATTGTGTTTGCTCATAGTTGATGTGATGCTCTTTGGGTGTTGGGATTTTAATTTTTTTAGTATTTATCAAACCATTAAAGTTTAAATTCTTTTATGTTTATAGTTTTGAAGTTTAAATTCTTTTATGTTTATAGTTTTGAATATTTTGTTTGTTCTTTTTAACCTCCTAATACTATGTTTTAGCATTTTGTAGAAACCTAGTTGTTATTATTTATTCAGATTTTAGACGATTGAATTTTGATTTGCTTGTAGTTGTGTGTGCTTGTAATTTTATTCGTTTATGCCCTATAGCCAATCGATTGGTTATAGTTTAAGTCAAAAATAATTTAAAGGAATTATTTATCATGTACATGTTTAGATGCATATGATAAACCCCATGAGATAATTATATATTATAAATGAAATTATAATGATCAGATTATAATTATAAGATTCATATTGTATTTATGTATTAACCTTAAGTTGTTCCTAGTCATTATTCTATTAAGACTGGATATTAATAGAATGTAAAAAGGCTTGCACATGATACGTTTTTCCTTATGAAGGAAGTAGTTAATCTCATAGGTTGAAGTATGGTGATACTCAAACAAAAATGTAGGTGCTTGTTAGAGAACAAGTTTACTGAACAAACTTGATATGAGAAATCAATTTGGAGCATTACTTGTATGTCTATGGAATTCTCATTGTGATGATTGTATAAGTGATCTTTTAACTTAAGGTCACCAAAGTTATCTTATATAGGGATTGCTATGTTTTAATACTATTTATGATTTTTTAATCATGGGTCATTTAATCAGTAGTCCCTAGATGTAGCATAAACTATATTAAGGTAGTTAAGTAATCAAGATAGGATTCATCACCCTAAAGTAATTAGGGAGAATATTTCATTATTCTCGATTAGTATTGATTCAGGAAATCCTTATCCATGGCGAAATGACAATTTATAACTAGTTTACAAATGTCATTAATTGGATCAATAGCTAATGCAGGAGAACTAATATGATTAGACTTAAAAAAGACATTAATTCCATGCTCTGTTTAATCGAAACATTGTATGATGAAATGATTGAATTATACATAAAAATCATGTACAAAAAGGTTAGTTAAAACCACTTTGACATTCCTAAGTATTTGGGTGGCCATGATGCATTGCTAAATGCAAATCTTGATTTATGATTATAAAATGTTTAATTGAAAAATTAAACATAAATTAAAAGGAGTTTTAATTTATCTAATTTTAATTTTAATTCTAATTATGAATTATAATTATAATTTATAATCATTGTCAATATATTTAGGAACCTAATGAGTCTCACATATAAAACATGTTAAAGAAAGCAAAGATATTTTATCAAGTTAGACTTGATTGTAAAGTTTGAGAAACTTTATGATTAAATATAAGATATTTAATAAATAAGGATTAATCTAAGATATTGGATCTTATTTGGGCATAATTGGTATTTAATTAGAATTATTATTAAATTATAATTTTAATTAAAATTTAATTAGAATTACAAATAATTAGAATTGAATTTTAATTGAAATTAGAATTTAATTTCAATTAAATTAGATAATGTCCAAAACGTATTATAAATATGCTTAAACTCTGTGGAGCTAGCACTTCTTGCTTAACTCTCTTATAAGAATAACAGAGTTCTCTCAACCCATTCTGTGGATACCATTAGAAGTAGGATATTTATGCCGCTATAGTGTTGAAGTGGATTGATTTTGGAAAAGGTTTGAGGGATACGACAAGAACATGATAAAGCTTTCAGAATAAAGTATGAATTTAGATTCACGCTTTATTATGATTTGTGTGTTAATCATTTTATAGAATTGAATTGATCTTAGTTTTCAAGAAACTAATTTGCGAAATAGTTTTGTAATTTTATGATACAGTTGGGATCAAATTTTGACCTAGTTTTCCAACAATTTTCACAGTCATTTAGTATGCTGCATATTTTTGGGATTTAAGATAAATCTTCATTTCCTTTCTCGAGTAATATTTAAGTCATTTAGGGACTTGTTGGACTTGTCTTCTATAGCTTCTATTTAGCATTAAGGTAGGAGTGATGGCTATGACTTCCAATGATAGAGCAAGGGTTAGTTCTTTAAGGAGTTATGGGTTTAGGGGAAGAGACTATGTCAACAGATAATGGATAAACTCTTAGAATATTGGGACCTTTACAAGAAAGTGCTAGAAATAGTGGAGATTTTAGATAAATATAAGATTTATATAGTGTGCATACATGAGACAAAGTGGACAAGGGCTAAAGTAAAAAAGATTAATAGGTTCAAACTTTAGTATGTAGGGTATTCGAGATGACATAATGGGGTAGGTATATTAGTTGTTAAAGAACTCATAAATTATGATGTTTAGGGTAAAAAGGACTAATGATAGGATTATATCCTTATGATTATAGTAAAAGGTATTGTTTTCAATGTGGTGCATGCTTATACAACTCAAATAAGGTTGGATGACCAACTTAAGCCCTAGTTTTTGGAAGAGCTAGAAGAGTTGATTCTGCTGATCCCCCCTGATGAGAGAGTTACTTTGGGCGGAGACTTTAATGGTCATATAGGGATAGCCTAAAATAGTTTTGAGTATGGTGATATAAATGATTATGGGACTATTTTGTTAGATCTTGCGATAACATTTAAGTTAGTGACCTTTTTTTTAAGAAAAATGAGGAGCACTTGGTGACTTTTAAGAGCAGAACCACGGAAATTCAAATTGACTACTTCTTAGTAAGACAGAGCAATCGGCCTAGTTTGAAGAATTACAAAGTTTTACCTATCACTTGCTTATCGACTGAGCACAAATTACTGGTTATGGATCTTATAGTTGGTGGAATCTAAAAGGAGATATGATGAAAAAATTTAAGGACAAAGTAATATATAGAGAAGAATAGGAATTAGAAAGAGATACTAACTAGATGTGGGAGAGAGTATTAACTCTTTTAAGGAATACAACTAAAGAGATTTTAGTTATTTCTAAAGGGCTTAGGGGTAGTACGATAAAGTCTTGATGGTGGAATAAAGATATAAAAGAAAAGGTTAAGGTCAAGAAGGGTGTCTATAAAGCTCGATTTAATGATACCATAGAGGTAAAGATAGTAGTTAATCGAGAAAGTTAAAACGTAGCAAAAAAAGATGCAAAGAAGATAATCTTAGAAGCTAATAGCAAAGCTTATGAGAAATTATAGCAAAAATTGGAAACTAAAAATAGAGAAAATTATATATTTAAGTTGGTGAGAGCTAGAAACTAAAAAGTAATAAATTAGATCAAGTTTGTTGTATAAAAGATAAAGTAGGAAAGGTGTTTATGGCTGAAAATGACATCAATAGAAGATGACAGAGATACCTTTATATCCTTTTTAATGAAGGCGCAAAGGAAAACATCTCTTTAAGTGATATTAGCACGTCCAATAGGTATCATAACTTGTTGAAATGTTATAAAGGAAAAAATTAAAAGAGCTTTAAGAGAGATAAAGAGTGGGAGGGCAGTAGGGCTAGTGAGATACCCATAGAGGTGTGGCAGAACCTAGGCAAAGAAGGTTTTACTTTGTTAGCCAAGCTTTTTAATGTGATCCTTAAGTTTACTAAAATATTGGATTAATGGAGATTTACTATACTAATTCCTCTATACAAGAATAAAGGAGATATCCAAAGCTGTAACAACTATAGAGATATCAAACTACTTAATCATAAAATGAAGACATAAGGGAAGGTGATTAAGAAGAGAGTGAGAAATAATGTCTATATGTCGGAGAACTAGTTTGACTTTATCTTACGAAGGTCCACAATAAAAGCTTTACATCTCCTTTGAAGATTAATGGAATATTACAAAGAAAGACAACATAATCTACACATGGTTTTTTGGAGAAGGGGCATGACAAGGTACTTAGAAAAATCACATGGAGATGTTTAAAAGTTAAAGGAATCCCTACACCCTATAAATTGGTTATTAGGGATATGGATAAAAGTGCAAAGACTAGAGTAAAAACGATAAGAGAAGATATAGAACATTTTCTATCAATATTGGGCTCCATCAAGGTTCCTTATTATGCCTTGGTGTATATTGTTTACTGTTGACATTGTTTTAATGGATGAGACAAAAAAAGGATATCAATGTCAAGCTAGAACTTTAGAGGGATATGTTAAAGTTGAAGGACTTGAAATTGGGCAAGACTATGACTAAGTACTTAGTGTGGCTTCTAATATGGAAGTAACGATTAGTTTAAAAGTTATATCACAAAAATAGTGTTTTAAGTATCTAGGCTTAACCATCCAAAGCAATGGAGAGATCGATGAAGACATAGTTCACTATATCAAATCAGAGTGGCTTAAGTAGAGAAGAACATCATAAGTTTTATGTAAGAAGAAGATACCACTCAAACTCAAAGGTAAATTCTGCCACGTAGCAATTAAGCCAGTCATGCTCTATCTGATGGAGTGTTGACATATCAAACAAGTGCCTAGCGATAAGTTAATGGTGGTAAAGATGATAATGCTCCATTGGATGCATAACCTTACTAAAAAAATAAGATCAATAATGTAATAGTAAGAGACAAAGTAAAGGTGTCTAATGTTAATAAAAAATTAAGAGAGAAACAAAGCTTAGATGATTTGAACGTGTTAACAAGAGATACCTTGATACTTTAGTGAGAAGATGTGAGAAAATTACTCTTAGAAACTGTAAGAGGAAAAAATGGAAGGCCTAAGAAGAATTGAGGAAAGGTGATCAAGAATAATATAGCTCTATAAAAATTTATTGAGGACATGATTCTTAATAAAAAACTTTGGCGTACTAGGATACAAATAAAGAATCTCACGTAGAGAGGTCATTCTCTTTCTCATAAGTCTTTTGAACATTTTTCCTTCGAATCTTATATCTTGTATTTAGCCTAAACTTTTAATATGTAGGACTTCTCTCTTTGTTATTTAGCATAAGCATTTTTTTACTTAGCTAAAATATTTTCTCATAATGACTTCTTTAATTAATTAATTAATTTTTTCTTTATTATTTTTGTATTTATTTGCTTATTTTGTTTTAATTATTTTATTTATTTTTATTTATATTATTCTTTATCTTGTTC
>JANIHZ010000005.1:62120560-62131517 GCA_027478365.1 Erythroxylum rufum | reverse complement strand
TCACATGTGTCGGATCCGATCGGTATCTTCGGAGCATACTCACATAAAACACATTATGCAATTGAGACATCTCATTCGGTAAAGCCAACTTATAGGCCAAAGGTCCTATCCTCTCAATGATTTCATAAGGACCAATGTACCTAGGGCTTAACTTGCCCTTTTTACCGAATCTCAGTACACCTCACCACGGTGATACTCGTAGGAATACTTTATCGCCCACCTTATACTCCATCTCCCTCTGATGCTGATCTACATAACTCTTTTGTCTGTCTTGAGCCGCTTTAATTCTGCTCCGAATCAGTTTTACCTTATCCACCGTATCCTGAATCAGCTTTGGACCCTCAATCATTCTCACACCCTCTTCATCCCAATACAAAGGCGAACGGCACTGTCTCCCATATAAGGCCTCATATGGTGCCATCCCAATGCTGCTGTGATAATGATTATTATAGGCAAACTCAATCAGGGGTATATACTGATCCCATGCTCCTCTAAACTCCAATACACAAGCCCGAAGCATATCCTCAACGGTCTTAATCGTCCTCTCACTCTGCCCATCTCTGAGGGTGAAATGTTGTACTGAAATTTAATCTGGTACCCATAGCAGACTGCAAACTCTGCCAGAACCTCGAAGTAAATCTAGGATCTCGGTCTGACACTATAGACACTGGGACCCCGTGCAGTCTCACTATCTCAGCCACATACTTCTGGGCTAACTGATCCAGGGAATTATTCTCCCTCACTGGCAAGAAATGAATCGATTTAGTTAACCGGTCCACTATGACCCAGATAGCATCATGCTGTCTCGGAGTCTTGGGTAACCCCATAATAAAATCCATACTAATTCGTTCCCATTTCCACTTGGGAATAGGCAACGAATGAAGTTTCCCCACTGGAGCCTGGTGCTCGGCCTTAGCCTGCTGACACGTCATACACCTGGATACATACTCCGCTACCTGCTTTTTCATGCCAGGCCACTAGAAATGTTGTTTGAGGGTATTATACATCTTGGTAGTACCAGGATGCATAGCGTAGGCGGCCATATGAGCCTCCTTCAAAATCTCTCGCCTCAAATCATCTACATCAGGCACACATAGCCTCTGTCTCAACCATAAGGTGTCACCTCGCAACTCAAACTCCGAATCCGAATTTGCCTTCACTTTCTCAATCAGCTTCACCATAACCGGATCCTTGCCCTGAACTCTCCTGATCCTGTCCTGTAGCATCGGTCTAAGCTTCAAAGTGGCCAATAAAGCTCCATCCTGCTCCAGATTCAACTGTACATTTAAGGCTCTCAACTGAATCAAATTGGGCAACCTCATTGCCTGAATCTGAGCTGTACTAGTATAAGACTTTCTACTCAGAGCATCTGCCACCACATTGGCCTTCCCGGGGTGGTACTCAATAGTACAGTCATAATCCTTGAGTAGCTCAATCCACCTCCTCTGTCTCAAATTCAACTCTCTCTGACTCAACAGATACCTCAAATTCTTATGATCAGTGAAAATCTGGAAGGTCTCACCATATAAATAGTGTCTCCAAATTTTTAGAGCAAATACAAATGCAGCTAACTCCAAATCATGCACTGGATAATTTACCTCATGAGACCTCAACTGTCTCGAGGCATAAGCAATCACTCTACCATACTGCATCAGAACACACCCCAATCCCTGATGCGATGCATCACTGTACACCTCATAACCTCCGGTCCCTGATGGAATAGCTAACACCGGTGCAGTAGTCAACCGATGTTTCAGCTCCTCAAAGCTCTTCTGGCACTCCTCAGTCCATCTGAATGGTACATTCTTCCTCAGAAGCTTTGTCAGAGGGGCTGAGATCAGAGAGAACCCCTCGACAAACCTCCGATAATACCCAGCCAGTCCTAGGAAACTCCGAATCTCTGCCACATTTCGCGGAGCTTCCCACTTCAGCACTACCTCAATCTTACTCGGATCAACCTGTATACCCTCTCCAGTCACTATATGTCCCAAAAATATCACCTGATCCAGCCAAAATTCACACTTGCTGAATTTGGCATACAACTGTCTCTCCCTCATAGTCTGTAACACAATCCTCAAGTGCTCACTATGCTCCTGTCTGGTCCTCGAATACACCAAAATGTCATCAATGAATATAGTTACGAACTGATCCAAGTAGGGCTGAAATACCTTATTCATCAGGGCTATGAAAGCTTCCGGGGCATTAGTCAACCCAAACGGCATCACTAGGAACTCGAAATGCCCATACCTGCTCCAGAATGCACCCTTAGGCACATCAGCCTCTGCTATCTTCAGCTGATAGTACCCTAACCTCAGATCCAACTTAGTGAATACCTGAGCTCCCTGCAACTGATCAAATAGATCATCAATCCTAAGCAGTGGATACTTATTCTTCACTGTCACCCGATTCAACTGCCTGTAATCAATTCAAAGTCTCAAAGTTCCATCTTTTTTCTTCACAAATAAAACTGGAGCTCCCCACGGTGAGACACTAGGCCTGATAAAACCTTTCTCTAATAACTCCTGCAACTGAGCCTTAAGCTCCTTCAGTTCCACAGGTGCCATCCTATATGGAGGAATAGATATAGGAGCGGTACCTGGAACTACATCAATGGTAAACTCTGTTTCCCGATCCGGCGGTAAACCCGGTAACTCATCAGGAAACACATCTGGAAACTCCCGAACTACGGGAATATCCTGCAGTCTCTGCTCACCTCTCACATCAATAACATGTGCCAGATAGGCCTCACATCCCCCCTGCATCAACCTCAGTGCACTCAGAAAAGAAATCATACGGGCTGGCACTGCCTGACTAACTCCTCTGAACACTGCTCTAGGCTGACCAGGAGATTCTAGAACAACCTCCTTGGTATAGCAGTCCATGATAGCCCTATGTGCAGTAAGCCAGTCCATCCCCAAAATCACATCGATCTCTCTCAACGGTAACACTATCAGGTCTGCCCTCAACTCTGCCTGATCAATCGCTATCGGACACCCCTTGCAGACCTCTCCTAAAGCAGTAGTGCTACCTAGAGGTATACTCACCTCTAACCCATACTGTAATCTCTCTCTCTCCTCATACACCCTACATGCCAAATGCGGTGCGATGAATGAGTGTGTGGATCCTGGATCTAGCAGTGCAAATGCTTCAAAGCAAGAAATAAGAAGCGCACCTGCTACCACCTCAGGAGAATCCTGGGGCCTCCTGCCTGGTCATGGCATAGACCCTGGCCTGGGACTGCGGTCGGCTGCCCCGCCCCTCAGTCCTCACAAAAGAGCCCTCAGCTCTGTCTCGGCCCCTCTGCCCGGATCCACCACCTCTACTCTACTGCACCGTGGTATTGCTCCCAGTTTGCCCGCTGACAGCAGACTGAGCTCCCAACGTAGCAAGGCAATCCCTAACCTGGTGGTCCATCGAGCCACACCTAAGGCAAGCTCCAATCAGGCGCCAGCACTCACCACTGTGCCTCTTCTCGCAGTGCTCACAAACTGGAGGCTAGGTCTGTCCTGATCCTCTCCCACTACCACTGCCAGTCTGTACGAACCTTCCCCTCTGCCCATATCTGGACTATCTGAATCCTCCCGGTGACCTGAAGGTTTTGCTCTGGCGCTTGCTGACACTTCGGCCAGAACTGCCCTGACCGTCACTCGGTATCTTCCCTCTAGATCCCTGTCCAGTCTCAGCCTGTCTCTGCCTCATCAGCTGCTTTCAGCAACCCTCAGCTTAATAAAGGTGCCCATATTATATCAGGCCAACCTGGTACGAATCTCCAGATTGAGGCCATTCTCAAACCTCCGGCACCTATCTGCCTCAGTAGAAATCAAAGCAGTAGCATAACCCATGAGCTCATTGAACCTCACCTCATACTCAGCCACAAACATCCTACCCTACTTCAATTCCAGAAATTCCTGCATTTTCATCTCAAGATAAACCTTGGGCATATAATTGTCTTTAAATGCCCTAAGAAAATCCTCTCATTTCAGTAGCTAGGGCCTGGTGGTACAGCCCGGGACAGTCTTCCACCACTTATAAGCTGGGACCTGCAGGAGAGATATTGCATAATCAAATCTCTCATCTGGATTGCAATCCATCTGTTCGAAGACTCTCTCAGTCCTTTCAAGCTACCCCTCAGCCTCAGCAGGGTCTGTACTACCATGAAAGTCCACAGCTCCCTGCTTGCGCAGTCTATCATACCTCCTCTCCTGTCGCACGGGAACTCTAGGAGGCAACTCCTCATATCGAGGCACTAAGGACTCCCTACTGGCTTCGACTAATCGTTGGTCAGCTAGTTGATTAACTTGATCACCTAAAACGGATGACCTATAACAAAACTCGATCAATTTCTGCATTTCTCACACTAATTCATGCCTACATATTTGACTAGTCCCAACAGATGCTAAACTATGCTCTGATACCACCTAAATGTAGCGCCCCCTTACCACAGGGTACACACCAGGATGCCTGTAGGTCGCACCGATACATATCCTACGATAAGGGTGAGCTACGAACGATCACTGCTGTACTTCACATGGCATCATAAAAATAAACATCAATATAAAATCACGAACTTTTTGAAACTAAAATGTTCCTCATCTCATTTCATCAAAACTAGAAGTTTACATATCTGTCAGTTTTTCACTGTCTGTACATCACTACAAAAACCTAGTACAAACTGCTATATAACAAGGAACAATACATCAGTCCTAACTAGGTCATCCCAAAATTTCAAGCTGACCGACCTGTGAGCCATGACTTCTCTTGCCAATACGATCTACACGGCAGGAAAAGTCCCTCTGGAGCTAGGAGTCTACTCTCGAATCTGAAAAATAAGTTGCAATTTTGGGTGAGTTTGCGAACTCAGTGAGGAACCATCATCGATGGTTCTCCCAATTCATGCAATACTCAAGCATATCATGGTTATTTCATAATTTCACATTCAGAAGTACCACATGATTGTTATCACATAAGGCATTTTTGTCTTTTTCCCAATCAAAAAGATTCAAACAAATGCATATGAAATGCGTATGTGACATTTTTTCAATTTATTACAGTGTTGTGACCGAGCACCTAAACTATCCCAATATGGGCGCATTAATCTTTGAGCCTGAGGCTCTGAATCACTCTGGTCTCGAGGCCTAAATACATTGAGCTTTTAGCTCTCGGTGGCTGCTCCTGTCACAACTGTCATTATCTGATCATGCATTCGTGTATGAAATGCATATGTCACAATTAAGCAGTAAATGTATCACAATTAATTCATTTGCTACAATTTATCAAATCATAAGCAAGTAGTTCTCAGAGTCATAAACAGGTAACACTTCTATGTCATAGCTCCCAATACATCGGACCTTCTGTCTGGAATCCACAGTCATATCCAATCACAAAACCACCATTGTTCACCACAGTAAACATATAATAATCGAGAGAGCCATTTAGGTTACTACCCAATAGCTTCCGAGCAAATACTTGAAAGTCTCGGCAATGTTGGTGGATTGACGTTCCAAACGTGCCTCTATAACAGTCAAAATATATAAACATTACCAAATGTACAATCAGAAATATTTGACAATGCACATGTAGCAATTAAAAAGTGTACAATGCATGTTCTTGACATTCCCGACATTATTCAAAAAATTCTCATCACAACAATTTTCCTCTAAAATTTAGAATTCCAAAGACACCAAAATAACTCAATTAAGACTTCTATAGGTCCAAATATTGATAAAACATGGACCAGAAAAATAATTACTCGGTCCCCTCACTTTGACTTAACCAATCCACATCAATTTCATCTCTAAAAATTCCCAATTTCATATAGAAATGAAATTAAATATTTCACGAATCCAATGCCTAAAAAAATCTAGTCAATCGGAGGTTGGATGAAAAAGTTATTCACAAAGGAAGGCATAAACCACAAATTAAAATAAGTAAAAAATATATAAAAAAAATGTTGCCCTCGCGAGGCGTCACCCTCACGAGGGGCCGAGCTTTCAACCCTCACGAGGGGCGAGCTTCCGCCCAAATAATAATAACAATTTTTATTTTTATTTTTATTTTTTAACACTAAAAATCCCTTTTCTCCTAATATTCATAACTTTTCACATAAGTGTTCAAAAATCACAAATGAGGTCTCATTGGAAAGATCACAGAAAACACTAAAAGTTTTTTCACGGACTTTCAAACCTATTTCACACCTAAGGGTGTCAAAAATTCAATCAAAATTTCTCCCTAATCAAAATTTCCCAAAACAATACAACATTTTTCTCAAAATCATATCTTCCCATTCCCTTTTCCAAAAATTCCAAGTTTGGTATCAAAAGAAAGATCAAAACATGGTCTACAACTTTCATGAACAACGGGAAAGCAAAATCAACCTCTAAATGGGTCAAAAACTCAAGCAAAGTTGCTGCTTAACAAATGTCAACCTAAACAGCAACATCACTTCTACAACTCATAACTTCCTATCCCATTGTCCAAAAATTCCATACTTTATATCAATAAAAAGATCAGAAAACATGCTACAAATCTCATGAAGGACATAGAAACAAATTCCATCTATAACTAGGTCAAAATCTCCCATGATTGTGGCTGCCCTGTTAAGGGTTGTTAAATCAACATATCACCTAAACCATATCCAAACTTTACAAATTCATAACTTACAATCCTTAAATCCAAACATAACATATTATACATCATTGCAAAGCTAAGACATTCCTCTACAACTTTCCATAAGACCATTTGAGCTAATTAAAATCACAACAGTCCATAATTTGGCTTCAATGTACACTTACCACAAAACCTACACTTAGCACATTTTCCAGCACAAAGCATATTAACTTTTAAAAGTCAACAGATCACTACTCTCAACCTAGATATCGAAAAATATCATACTTAGTGGAAATAGAAATATAACAAGAAAATCTTCAAGTTTCATGCAGACCAGTTGAGCAAATTCAACCTAAATCAACCTAGAAAAATTCATCAAAGTTTCAGGTCACCAATTTCGTGTTACTGTTCATGCTGCACATATAACTCACTTTCAAGGCCAAATTCAAACCCCTTTAAGCCACAATTAAGCATCACCTCCTTCACAAGAAATGTAACCAACCATCTCAGGTTTGATTCAAGTCAATAATCACCTCAATTGCTCAACCATATCACAAGTTATGGCAAAAACATTGAAACATATTCAAAGTCAATTTTCCAGCTTTTACACCTAAACCAAATCCTATCACTTCCATACCATTTCTCACTCAATTTACTCCACATATCTACCATAACTCACTCACCTCCTATCCTTGGACATAAGTCCACAAATTGAAGCACACACACCCCATCATCCATCTCTTTTTACACTCATCTAACATCATTAACTTATCTCCCAAAAACATCTAAAACACCTTTACTTTCATTCACTACATCTTACCTAATCAATCATCATTCAACCATCAATTTATCAAACAAATTATCTACCATATACACCAACACAATTCTCATACAATTAGGTGCATAATTAACACACTTAATGCATTTAACAACAAATAAGACAAAAACACAATCTTACCTAAGCAAGCTTCAACTTTCCAAGTCTTCAAAATAACCACCAAAGCCTTAATTCTCTCCAACCCATACAACCATCATCTTCTTGAGAGCTTAGGTTTTAGTGAAAAAGGAAGAGAGAGCAAGTAAGATATAAAGAGATTTAGTGAGGTTGGAGATTAGTAACACAATTTCATAAGGAAGAAAACCAACTAAGAAGGAGGGACAGTGAGAGCTACGATGATGGAGAGAAACATAGGAAGAAACTTTTCATTTTGCCTTCTAATATGAAGGTGTCATGAATGTAAGGACCAAAAAGGGGGTGGGGGTGTTTTTAATAAAACTGAATGCCACATGTCACATTTATAAGCATTCATTTGGTTCCTTCCAAAAAAAACTTCAATTTATACTCCAATTCTTCCCTAAAATTCAAATGACTCAAAACAATAATTCCTAAAATCATGTATCTAATTTCCAGTGCCATTGGACAGTAATTTCTAGTACCGAAAACCAATCAGTCCGTTGCCTGACAATTTTTTCGGTCCGAAATTTTCCCCAAAATTATCCAGAAAAATTCCTAAAATTCTCCAAAAATGTAAAACACACAACAATCCACTCCAATTAAATTTTCAAGCACAAATCATATTTTTCCACACAAAAAATCACATTTAGGCACATATACCGGGAAATGTCATGAATGCATGTACAATCATTTTCATGTGCAAATTTCACTATTCACGTGTAAGGATATGCATGAACATTTCAAAACCATTCTAAACACTCTTAGCCCTTTCCAAATTACTATTTTACCCTTTCCATCGGTGATGGGATGTTACAGCTCTCCCCTCCTAATAAAAATTTCTTCCTCGAAATTCTTACCTGTTTGTTCGAACAGGCGAGAATACTGCCTTCTCATATGCTCCTCGATCTCCCAAGTTGCTTCCTCAGTTGAGTGGTTCCTCCATAGGACTTTTACCAATAGGATAACCCTGTTCCTCAACTGCTTAACCAGTGATCCCACAATCTTGACCGGCTCCTCAACATAGCTCATATTACTAGCAACCTCAATCTCCTAAGCCGGTATCATATGTGTCGGATCTGATCGGTATCTCCAGAGCATACTCACATGGAAGACGTTATGTAACTGAGACATCTCACTTGGTAAAGCCAACTTATAGGCCAAAGGTCCTATCCTCTCAATGATCTCATAAGGACTAATGTACCTAGGGCTCAACTTGCTTTTTACTAAATCTCAAAACTCCTCTCTAGGGTGACACTTTCAAGAATACTCTATCTCCCACATTATACTCCATGTCATGTCGATGTTAAACCACATAACTCTTCTGTTTATCCTGAGCCGCTTTGATTCGACTCCGTATCAACTTCACCTTGTCCACTGTATCCTGTATTAACTCTAGGCCTTCCATCATCCTCACGCCTTCTTCAACCCAATACAATGGCGACTAACATTTTCTACCATACAGTGCCTCATACGGTGCCATTCCGATGCTACTGTGGTAATGGTTGTTGTAGGCAAACTCTATCAGTGCCATGTGTTGATCCCAAGCTCCTCTAAACTCTAATACACAAGCTCTAAGCATATCCTCAACAGTCTTGATTGTCCTGATCTCACTTTGTCCATCTGTCTGAGGATGAAATGTTGTACTGAAGTTTAACTTAGTACCCATAATAGTCTGCAAGCTCCTCTAAAATCTCGAAGTAAATCTCGGATCCCTATCCGATACTATGGACACTGGAATCCCATGCAGTCTCACCACCTCATTCACATATTTCCAGGCCAACTGATCGAGTGAGTTATTCTCTCTCACTGGTAAGAAGTGGGCAGATTTAGTCAACCGGTCCACTACGACCCATATAGCATCATACTGCCTTGGAGTGTTAGGCAGTCCCATAATGAAGTCCATAGCGATCCGTTCCCATTTCCACTCCGGAATAAGCAATGAATGTAACTTCCCTACTGGAACCTGGTGCTCAGCCTTAACTTGCTGGCAAGTCATACACTTAGATACATACTCTGCCACTTGTTTCTTCATTTTTGGCCACCATAAATGTTGCTTCAATGCGTTGTACATCTTGGTAATACCAGGATGCATAGCACAGGCAGCCATATGAGCTTCCTTAAGAATCTCCTTCCTCATATCATCCATATTAGGCACACACAGCCTCTATCTCAATCATAACGTCTCATCCTCAATTCAAACTCGGAATCTGGATTCATTTTCACTTTCTCCATAAGCTTTACCATATCAGAATCTTTGTTCTGTACTCCTCTGATTCTATCATGTAGCATCGACCTCAATTTCAAAGTAGCAATTAGTGTCTCATCTTGCTCCAGATTCAGCTCTACATTCAGAGCTCTCAAATGAATCAGATTAGGTAACCTCGATAACTGAATCTGAGCTGCACTGATATTAGACTTGCTGCTTAAAGCATCCGCCACTACATTAGCTTTCCCTGGGTGGTTTTCAATAGTGCAATCATAGTCTTTCAATAGCTCAATCCATCTCCTCTGCATCAAGTTCAACTCTCTCTGACTCAGCAAATATCTCAAGCTCTTATGATCAGTATAAATCTAGAACGTCTCTCCATACAGATAATATCTCCAAATCTTTAGAGCAAAGACAACTGCAGGTAGCTCTAAATCATGTACTGGATAAGTGATCTCGTGAGACCTTAATTTTCTCGATGCATAGGCGATTACCTTGCCATACTGCATCAGTACACATCTCAATCCTTGATGCGAAGCATCACTATGTACTACATATCCTCCGGTCCCCGATGGAATGGTCAACACTGGTGCAGTAGTCAACCAATGTTTCAGCTCCTCAAAGCTCTTCTGACACTCCTCATCCCATTGGAACACTACATTCTTCCTCAAAAGTTTTGTCAGACGGATCGAGATCAAAGAAAACCCCTCAACAAACCTTCGGCACTATCTGGCTAAGCCTAGGAAACTTCGGATCTCTGACACATTTCTCGGAGCTTCTTAATTTGTCACTGCCTCCACCTTCTTCGAATCTACTTATATGCCATCTCTAGTTATTGTATGCCCCAGAAGTACAACTTGATCCAGCCAAAATTCACACTTACTGAATTTGGCATATAGCTGCTTCTCCCTTATAATCTGTAAGATGACTCTCAGATGCTCAGCATGCTTCTTTTTACTCTTCGAATACACCAAGATATCATCAATAAACACAATCACACGTTGATCTAGGTAGGGTTGAAACTGTAGGAAAATCCTGGGAGGAACATCACATGTTCCAGCAGCGGAAAAACAAAAATTTTGTTACCGGGACCTTCCCGAAAGCCAGGATCCTGGTGTCGGTATGAAAACTCAAACCTGAATAGCCAATAGAGACTATCTCTAAAGGTATCCACGCAGAGATCAGAAAAC